>CAMPDV010000399.1:0-305282 GCA_946699065.1 Loxodes magnus | reverse complement strand
GTAAAATCAAAAGAAGAAATGTTGATACTGCAATTAAGATAATCACATTTTGCGGCAATGTCAAGAATGAAAAAAATTCAAAATATCGGAAGAAAAAAGAATGTGAAGAAATATTAACAAATTATGATTAACTAAAACTGATATATACAGGCAGAAATTGAACATAAGAAACACCGAAAATCATCCGTGGTAACCTCCACCATACAAAAAGAGGTCGTGGTATACATCCACGTATAAAAAAATGGCGGAGCGAAACTAGTTGGAAGTCCAGGGAACTCCAAACACTTAACTTTTAGTTCATATTATTATTATAAAAATATTTAAACTTTTAGTTATTTACGCCAAATAAATAATTTGCTATTTTTCATGTCAATACTTAGTAAATAGGCAAAATTAAAAATATATATTAATACCAACTTCATAACATTTGTAGTTAAATCCTAGAAAAAATTTATTTGCCTGTAAGTAAATTTTTATTTATTTTATTGGATTCTCTTTTAGACAATATAAGTAAATAAATAAATTTGATTATAGAGCGCGTAGCACTCTCGTTGGTGCGTAGCTCTTTAAAAAAAATGTTTCATACTGACAAGAATGTTTGTTACTGATAAAATTATCAGATACTGATAAACCTTGTTCAATACTGGTATAATTATTCAGTACTGATAAAAATGTTAAATTTTGATATAATTTCAGAATACTCGTAATCTTTAATACTTGTTGGAGGTTCAAGGATATGGCAGAGTTGCGTCTCATTGCATCACCAAAGCAGAGGACGACATGTGTCAATTATGGGTACTTAAATTCCCCACCTCTGATGAAGCTCGCAAAAGTAATTTCCTTTTATTTCCAGAATTGAAAACTAAAATAAGCCAGTGCCGAAGGTCAAACTAGCAGATGTCTCGAGGTCAAGCCAAAGCAGAGGAAGAAATAAAGTCGATTGTGGGTACTTAGCTTCCCCAACCTCTGATGAAGGCGTCCCTTGTTGTTCACCATCAAACAACTATGGCGGTTTTAAAATATAATATAATAAATTTAAAATGAAATGTTACATTTCTAGCTATATACATTTCTAGCTACATACATTTCTCTAGAAACAAATGTTTATAAATGTTAATTTTTATTTCTAAACTAACTTTTTAACTTATTTATTCTCTAGAGAGCTGATATTAGATTGTAACTTACATTTAAAATTTTAATAGATTATGCTTATAAAAAACTAAAAGCTTGAATTTCTATAAAACTTTTACTATTTTAAGAAATAATTTGATATAGATTTTTTAAGAAAGAATCTATTTTTTGAGTTGCTTTTTAAAATTTTTAACGGTTAATCATTCAAATACATTCTTCCACATTAAACTATTCGTAGTTTTTAATTTTAGTTAACACATTTTGCTTAAATAAAAGATTTATTTTTTTAATTTCTACTCTTTTTAAAAGCTTTCTTTATAATATTACTATTCTAGACTTTATACTCAAATATATCATTTTAATTAGCTTCTATCAATTTTTGGGTAATTAGACAAACTGAGTTATTTAAGTTATAAAAATGATATATAGCTATTATATTAATAAATAATCAAGTTGTAATTATTCAGTATCTTATACTCATAATTATTTGTCACTTAAGCTTCTTTGTCTATTAAACAAGTAAAAATAAAATTTAAAATATTTAGTTTCAAATTTATAGAGGATGTCTTCACTTTGATTTTGATGCTTTATATACTTAAATTGCAGTGTAATAAATATTTGTTTTTATTATTTAGTTTTCTGAAGATTAAATTTAAGATTTTTACTTTTTGATTAAAAACACTAAAATTTAAATTGAGAAGAGCAGATAGAATTATTTAAGAGATATCTTTATTAAAAATTTCTTAACAATGGTGTTAATTTTAAAATAGCAAGCAGATCCAGTCAAAACTTCTTATTCTCATTATTTAATTTTTTAAAATAGCTGACAACTAAACTTTGACTGATAATACTTTGTCCATTTATATAATTAAGCTATTTTATGATATTATATTAGAGGAATTTATTTTAAGTTAAATTGAATAGCTACTAAATTTTTGGATGATTATCATATTTAATTAGATGATAAATTTCTCTTAACTATTATTATTTTATTTCAGTTATTAATATTTTCAGAAATAGATAATAATTAAATCTAAATATAAGTACTATAAAGCTTCTATATGATTCATTTTTCATTTCATACCAACTAATTATTCATACCAATAGCCTTTTTAAATTGCTTAGCTTTTCTCATATTAATAGTATTATCATTCTATACTTGATATATTTATTGAGCATACTAAAAATAGTTAAATAAAATGATATTAAAGAAGTTTAAGCATAATATGATTCTAATTTAAATTTAGATAAGTTTATCAATTTAATTTATTACTTAAAATCATTATTTAAATATTCCAATCTTTTTAGATCACAAGCATAAATTTAGTTCACTTGTATTAAGTTTAAACTACTACAAATTATTTTAATATAAGTCCAATTTTATTTAGTACTAAGATACTTTTAAAATGTTTTAAATTAAAGCAAAATTATACCAAAGTGTTACAAGTAAAGTTTATTTAATATAAGTAGCATTTAAATTTTATTCCTAAATAGGTAATAAAAGTAATTTTTAGCTTATGTTTTTATCCAGAAGTATATAATAAAGAAAAACAAATATTTCACTTATGTAAAGTTATCAGCTAATGCTTAAGAGTCTAATGTAAAGCTTTATTTAAATTTCTGAATAAAAAATGTTATTTTTTTACTAAAAGTTAGTTTTATAATTATAGCATTCCAATTTAATTTTTGTCTTTATAAGTTTATTAAAAGAAAAGAGTATTAGCAATTTAATTATTCCTTTTTCCCTTGCTTCTTCATTTAGTTAGCAGCAAAATATGGATCCTTAATGTATGTCTTTAAAAGGTATTCAGAATTAGCTTACAATTTTACCTAAAATATATCATAAAAGTAAATATTTAAAATAAAGAATAAATTAATGCATACTAAAGTTATTATTAATAAATAGAGCTGCTATTCTAGTTATTAAAGGATGAGATTGTCTCATCTTAACTTACAAGTTATTCAAAATAACCAAAACATTAAAAATTTAAAGGATTCCAATAACTTGGAACTTTATTAGTTTAATGCATTTTATAAAACTTACATAAAAAGCTGCAAATTTTATATTAGTGGAGCTAACATAGTCCAAATTAGAAATAAAATTCATGCATATGTTTAGTTGATTTTAAAACTTTATTTTATAGAAATAATTCTAAAACATTACATTAATCATGAAAATTAAAATTTCTGTATTTTATATTAAATTTAGGAAAAGCTATAAATATATTTAAGCTATCTAAGAATTTTTAGAGATAATATCTACAAGCTTAGAATAATAATTATGATTGTATTCAGCAGACAAATCAGATTTATATTTTTTTATTCAAATAAATTCTAAATTATTTAATATTTAAGAATTACTAATTTATCCCTTCTTAAAATTAGTTGGTTAGTCGTTTATTCATAAAATTTAAATTAAATTATTATCTTTCATTAATTTTAAATAAGCTTTAGTTTATTTATTTTTAACCATCTCTTAGAATATTTAGAACTTACTATTAAATTTCACTAATGTTAATTTCGTTTTGTAAATTGATTAAGCTCTTCATTTTTTAATCTAATTTATCTGAATTTTCTAAATGTTTGGATATTTTAGATTTTATCTTTAAATTTTATTTTCTGTCTTTCAAATTTATTATTTTTGTTATATCTCTTATATTAAAAACTGAGAAATATTCTAAATTTTAATTTAAATATGATTTTTATTGCTAAATTAGTTATTTTTTAACTTTATCTAACTTAAAAAGTATTTCTAAGTACAAAAGCGAAAACGCAAGATTTATTTGTATTATTAACCACTAAGATTGATTTTAACTCTTTTAATTTTTAGATAAAGAAATTTGTTATTAATTTACCCATGCTTTATTACATAGATTCATTAGATCTCATATTCTCATTATACACATTAATTTTCTAACTAGTTAGACAGCTTTATTACTCTTAAAAGAGTGTTACTCTATGTTGATGAAGGCTTAATAATTTAAATTAAATAATTAAACAGATAAGGATATATAACTTTCAATTTTCTTATTCTAACTGTTAAAAATTTATTTTTCTCCCTGAAATTAATTTTTGGATAACGATAAACAAGCCGTTTTTAACAATAAATCATTTAAATTTTAAGTCTTTTTATCATTTATAAATTATGCTTTTCACTCTTTTGATCTGCTAATTATTAATAGACTCTCAAGCCTAATGAAAATAATTACCTGACACCTTTTATCCTCCTGGTAAAAGATATTATTTTTAAGGAGCTATGAGCTCTTAGCAAGGCTTTTTTATTGTTTCTATGGGTAAAGCTTAAGGATCTGATATCTACGATGATACCTGGAAATTTGATATGGTAAATAGGAAATGATATTATTTAGCAATTACTAGCGAAGTAATTCCTGAGCCGAAGTATTTAGCATAATCGTAATTTTTGGAAAAAAGTCAAGTAATGATTGTTTTTGGCGGTTAAACTGTTTATGGACCAAAAAATGATTTGTGAAAGTTTAGATTGAAAGATCAATAGTGAGAAGAAATAACTGCTTAAGATATAAAACCTGATCCTAGGTATAGAGGAACCTCCTTTTTGGTTGAACAGAAGAATGGAGATTTTCAATTTTATATTTTTGGAGGAAAGAGTTTTGATGGCTACTTAAATGATGTATGAGTTTATGAATCTAAAACTAAAAACTGAACTGAACTTATAGCTTCAGGCGATATACCCTAACCTTAAAGTTATTCTAGTATAGTGATAGATAATAACGAACTAATTTTAAAAAATGGGGGTTATATTTATGATTTCGATATGTATATTTTAAATCTGGAAACATTAGTCTGGAGAAAATAAACTGTAGATTCCCATCCAGGAGATCAATAGTAAGTAGGAACTTGTGTCTTTATAGAAAAGAAGAAAATGTATATTACATCAGGTTGATCTGAAGCTGAGTAGAAAGAATAGGCAGAACTATGAGAACTAGATTTTAAAAATCACAATAATTTATAATGAAAATAGCTTAAAATAAAAAATTGGAATAACTTTTAAAGATATTCTCATTATTCAGCTTGCTATGATAATAAAATTTGGATGACTTGCGGTTGAAGTTCAAAGGGTTTTAAGAACGATGTAGTCGCTTTGGATTTAACTTAATCTGACTTAGAATGAGAAATAATTTCTTAAGATATTTTAGCACCAGAGCCAGTTTCATTTCATGCAATGAATGTGATTTCATCAAATGCATATGTATTTGGAGGAAAGAACTCAAAAGATTAATTTCAAAACAAGATCTGAAAGCTTGATTTAGAATCACATAAATGGTACTTAATGAATGTACATGGAGAGATTCCATAAGGTAGAATACATCATATTTAAGTTGCTTATGGAAATTTTATAATTATTTGAGGGGGTTAAGGGGAAAGTAGTCTTTTGAATGACATGTATAAATTCAATATTATTACTCAAACTTGGAAGTAAGTATATCAAATTAACGAACCAACTCCAAGAAAAGGGGCTTGTGGGATATCGTCTGAAAATTATTTGTACATTTATGGAGGCCAATCAACATCAGGTATCTCAAACGAATTATGGTAATTAGATTTTGGGACGAGATAATGAAGTTTGCTTAACGCAGAATCGCCATAACCTATGAAAGTTCTTTTTTGCAATCTTTATTAATTTGATGACATTATTTACATAATGCTGGGATAAGATGAATCAGATATACATAATAATTAGGTATTTACTTACAATATTCGGTAAAAGAGATTTATGAAAAAGCCAGACATTGCAGGGAGAGGAAAAACTTCTTATGCTGCTGTTGATAACTTTCTTGCATATTACGGAGGTTAAACAAAAGGAGGAGAAGGTAATAACAATCTATTTATAGCTGATTTAAATTCTGGAAAAAATTAAGAAATTTATCCAAGAAAATAAGAAGAATGACCTCCTTTAATCTACGGCCATGCAATGGCTTATTACAAGAGATAACTTTTGATTTTTGGCGGAGTTTATTTTAAAGGTATCGTTGCAATTGAAAAGAGAACCTAGAACCAGTTCTGAGTCTTTGACATACCTAAAGAATGTAACGGTACCATTTAAATATGTGATTGACCTTGTAGTTATGGAACAATCAATAGTAACGAAAATAACTGCGAACTTTGCCCACGTGGTACGTATACAAATAGAAGTCATATATGCTAACCTTGTCCAAAAGGAATGGAATAATTCACTTTAGGTGCTTCAAATTATAAGTAATGCTAACCTTGTCCTGAAGGATTTTATAGTGATGAAGAAGGAAGTAGTTTTTGTATAACATGCTCTAGCTAAAGGAAATGTGCAGGAGACGATTCCAACTTAATTGACTAAGTATAATAAAAATATTATTCAAAGCAGCCAGAAAGTTACACTGGAAATTAAGATTTAGTTAGCTAGTATAACTTTTGAATTGGAATATCAATGGCATTAATTATTACTATACTAACAATTTTAATATTTTTAAAGGATAAAATTTTTAACTCTTTGAGATCTATAGACATTTATGAAGATAGCCATTGCCACTTAACAGGGGAATTCATCATGCTGAAGAAAACTAGAATAGGTGGGCTCTTTACTATTATCTTCTATATTTTAGCAATAGCCTTAATTTCAAGTATTCTATTAAATTATTTCATAGATAATATAATAGAAAGCAAAGCTTTGATTCCTTTTCTAGTCATTAGAGAATCTTATCCTTAGTTTAAATCTGACTGACATGTCATTCTAACATTCTCAAATTATTAAGATTCTTGCCAATCTGAAAAACACATAGAGGGCTAATTTTATTAATGCAGTGAAAATATAATTTTAAAAGACGTTGGCTTTAATTATGGAAATGGAGATGGATATTGGGAATAGATTCAATGCAGTTTGAGTTAAAACTAGTGCACATTAAAAATGAAATGTAACTAATGTGAAATTAGAAGAATTTCTTATATTTACATTAGTCTAACTGAACGAAATTCTTTTAGCGCCCCCATTTATGTAAATATCACTTCAACCTCTTCAATTCCAGATCAAATTTCGAGTATAAACGTTACAATATCACCTGATGATAAGAAATTATTTAGAGGATCTGATCCAACCATTTTTAATGTATTGGCAATACCTTCTGCATTCGAAACAAACAATCCTAAATAAAAACAGTACAATCAAGATACAGGCTATCATGTAATGAGTTAAGGAGAGATTATCAAAGGTTCGTAATAAGAAAGAGACGAAATCTAGTTTAATAGAAACTTATATTTACAAATCAATTTTTAAATTAGTGAAAGTGCTCTATTAACTCGTAGATTTCTAAGCATTCCCCCAATTTCACTTATATCAACAATCTTAGGCTCGGTATTTGGACTTTTAAGAACTGTAAATGGAATAATGCGATTTGTTGAAAAGAAAAAGAAAAGAATTGAATAGAAAATAAACGACAGAATAAATAGCAGAGTAAATAGAAAGTTTGAAAAGTAATTCAAATATTTAAAAGAGAGATTCACTCTGCAAAAGTTGCCCTAAAAAAGAAAATGTAGTAAAATATTTTCCATCAAAAAATTCCTCAAAGCTTAATCTTAAAATAGAAATAATTCACAGTCATATTCTTAAGGAATTAACTAGATTTATTAAGAAGTTCCTCAACTTGACTTTAATCTATCAATCCAACCTAGAATGTCTAGATCTTCAACACTTGAGCCCGTGGGCTCATTTTTAATTAAAAGTCCTTTAGAGTTATAAATTTCAAAGTAGTCTCTTACATTGCATACCGAAAAAGAAAATATAAGTAGCATAGAATATCCTAAAGAAGAATCTAATAAGCAAGATGAATTGAAAGATATATCGAAATATTTTCCTAAACTCTGATATTTTAACTATAAAGGTTATTGTTTATTATATTATCCTCCTCTTTGAATTAACTGTTCATATTCCTTAGTAATTGGAACTTATGATAGTTTAAAAAATAAAAATTGTAGGAGCTGTAAATTTATTGTATTTTTAGATTTATTAAATAAACTATTTTCTTAATGATATAAGTTTTAGAATTAATTAGCCTTTTTTAGTTTTATATCCTTCAAAAGCTTAACTGATCCTAAATCTTTAGTCTAAGTTATAACTAATTAACTTTATGAATTAGAGGTTATTGGTTTAAATTTAAACTTACTAGATATCTAAAATGTGTTAAGTTCTCTATAGTTAAAGTGATAAGTTTTGCTTAGTGCTAAAGGTTAGAAAGTAATTTATCTAAAAATAATAGTTTAAAGTATTAAAATTTAGAGACTTTTAGCATAAACTACTTATTAAAACTCTATTTATTTAGTTTATTTTAAAGACTTTTGGTATATAATTATTAAATAAACACTTTTATTTTTAGCTAAGAATTTGGGATTTTTGGGATATTTTATTTAAAAAATGTTAACTATCTGAAAAATATTAAACCTCTTAAGTATTAAGATTACATGATAAATTGCTAAAATATGCAAATATTTAAAGGAAAGCTAAAGAATGAGAATTATTCATACAAGTGAGCTATTAACATTTTATAATAAGCTATAAAATTATGAAGATATAAAAGGAGAAAGTAGCTAACATTCCTTTTTAGAAGAATAAACATAAAAAGTAGAAAAATATAAAAATGCATAATTAGTTAAATTTAATTTTAATATTAGCTTCTAAAAGTTTTAGTAAGCTTCTAAAAATATAAAGCTAACCCTATTGATATGAAGTTATACCAATTATTAAGTCTATCCTTTTTAGATTATTACCAAGTTATTTTTAATCATAAAGCTAAATTAGAAGAATTTAAACTATTCATTTAGATGCTTCGCTCATAAGGTAAGACATGCAATAATTAAAACGTTTTAAATCAAATTAACAATATCTTGAAACTTAGGGAAAATGCTTAAATTTATTTAAGGAAACTTAAATTTTTGATATATATGAATTATGTGCTTTGCTTATTGTTCTTAATATATTCCAAAATTAAAATGTATACTAGTTTATAAAGGAAATAAATACAAATATTCATATCTTCTAACTAAATTTTAGATATGTTAGTATCTTATAGAATAACTCAGCTTTACTCTTAGCAATAGCTAATAACCTTTAATGATAAATTAGATTTTTAGTTATTATATTAGTTACATTAAATCATTTTTTATTATCTAAGCTTTTCCTTGTTCACTCTATAAAATGCATTATACTTTTATAATTAATGCATACTAAAGTTATACTAAAGTTATACTAAAGTTATTATTAATAAATAGAGCTGCTAACAATTCTTTCATTAATATAGCTTTACCCTTTGCTAATTTCATGCAAATATAAATTTATCTAAAATTAATTTCAATTAAAGAGAAAAATTAAGTTATTTAAGCATCTAAAATTATTATAACGTATAATTGAGTGTTTAGATCAAAAGACTTAGGATTATAAAATAGCTAAAAGCTATTACATAAGAAAAGTTAACTTAAACAGTCAATAATTACAAAATTAATTAGATTTCATTTTAAGTTTATTCTAATACATTTTAATTATATAATAAAAAGCATATCATGTGCAGCTCTTAGTAAAACGCTGATTACTTAATAATAAAAGGAAACTATAAGTCTTAAATTTAAATTACCTAAATATAAAAATGAAAATATAAGCAAAATTTAAGAATTTATAAGCAATTTATACCAAATGAGTTATATTATTCTTTCATATTCCTTATATCATTTTATTTTATTATAGCATCATAATTCATTAGAATATAACTAAGCTATTTACTATACTTCATTTATTTATTTATTTCATATGCTTATTTGGCTAAAATACTTATTATATAGCCAGAAAAATCCATTTTAATAGAACTTAGATAAATAATAAGTCTAATTAAGTTTAAGGTAATTGGTATTAATTACTATAATTTATTAAATAAAGCAAAGATAACTTAATAGTAGACTTAATAAGTACTTCATAAGCTAATATTTACCAGTCCCTATATTATATAGAGTATTGAATGCTTACTAAGTATCATATTTCATATATAGTGATATAACCTTTATTAGTTCTACATAATCATTCATGGAAATCTATTAATCTCAAAAATATACTTATTAAACTAATTAATTAGGCATTTTTAAAAGACTTTTCATTTTATTTAGTAAATAAAACATTTTCCTTACAAGTGCTATTAAAAAATCTAAGTTATACCTCTTAAACATTAAGCATACAAAGTAAATTCTATTAAAGTAGTTTTCTTAATATATTTAGGTATTTAGGAATATATTTTAATTTATACTTATACAACTAAGCTTTTATTTAAATTTCTATTTATGTATATGAGTCTAAAGTGTAATATTAGTTATAATATACTTAAGTTATAACAACTTTTATAGCAGAATGTAGTTATGGTAAGCATTTTAAATCTTAGAACTATTTTAATATTTTAAACTTATATGATTTAAAAGGAAATCTTTTGAATGACTTATAAATGAGAACTTATAATAAAATATTAAATAAAAGTAACTATTTAATGTAAATGCCTTAATAAATATAGTAATCCTTCACTAGTTTAAAATCAAATTATAGATAACTAAGTTTAAAAATTACGTATTTAAATAGTTAAGTTTCTAAAATAACTATTAAGAAATAAGAGTAAGCAAAGATTAACATTTTAGTCTTAAAATTCTATTACAATATTCAAAGAAATATTTATATACATCAATTTTATTATACAGCGCGTAGCACTCTCGTTGTTGCAGATCTTTAAAAAATGTTTCATACTGACAAGAATGTTTCTTACTGATAAAATTATCAAATACTGATAAACCTTGTTCAATACTGGTATAATTATTCAGTACTGATAAAAATGTTCAATTCTGATATAATTTCAGAATACTCGTAATCTTTAATACTTGTTGGAGGTTCAAGGACGTGGCAGGGTTACGTCTCATTGCATCACCAAAACAGAGGACGACATGTGTCAATTATGGGTACTTAAATTCCCCACCTCTGATGAAGCTCGCAAAAGTAATTTCCTTTTATTTCCAGAATTAAAAACTAAAATAAGCTAATGCCGAAGGTCAAACTAGCAGATGTCTCGAGGTCAAACCAAAGCAGAGGAAGACATAAAGTCGATTGTGGGTACTTAGCTTCCCCAACCTCTGATGAAGCCGTCCCTTGTTGTTCATCTTTAAACAACTATGGCGATTTAATAAATATATATATAAGTAATTTGCTTTATTCAGTAAATTGAAATTTATAAAATAAATAAATAAAAGAATTAAGATAAAATACTTTAATACTATTTATAACTAGCATAATAAAAAGATTAGGTAAAAGTAAACTTCATACCTTAATTAACTAGAAGCTTTAATTTATTTAGCTTAACTATCTTAAAAAGTAAATTAATTTACAGAGCAAATAAAATAAATAAATAAACTTTAATCTAAACTAAACTGATTATAATTAAATTAATAGTTTAGTATTAAATTCTTTAAATAGCATTCATTAATATTAGAAAATTAGGAAGTAATTTAACTATAATATAATAATTAAATATGACAGAATATAAAGTATATTAATTAATATTACATATTATAATTTCATTATGTTTTAATTAAATAAATAATTCTTTCAAATTTAAATTTAGAAGAATAATAACTATTTTATTTACCAAATTACTTTATACTTAAATATAATTAAATATGCCAAAAAGGGAAATATACAGGGAACCTAAATCCAACTTATTATCTTGGTTTATTGCGCCGTCTGCTTTATTTCGCAAGGTGACATGCCTTTTTAATTATTGGGAAGATGACACTTCGATAAAGATGATTGGAATCAAACTTTCTGTAATGTCAACATTGGATTGCATAGTCGACAGTAATTTGGCATTGCCTACAGATTGAACGGAGAAGATTGATCCTCGAGTAAATAGCTCTCATGAGGACATTATGTATTGTACTTATTAACTTCTGGAAATTAAAATTCCTAAAATCTTAAGCAACAAAATTTTAAATCTTAATATTAATTTATACTTAAATAAACATAAAAATATTATTATTATATTAGTTTCAATTAAATTAAATTTAGTTTATATTTTATAATGCTAACATTTTAAACTAGTTATTATACAAAACACAGATATCAGCCATTATTAGGAGAACTTCCAGGTAATCTGATTTAGTGTATACTGAATTGCAAGTAAGCTCGCGTTAGATGCCATGTCGAGGTAGAGTGGACAAGCTAAGAAGAGACAAACCTAACTTGCCGAGGGTTCTCACTAGTAGTATGAACGTTTGACTGACGGATCAGGCCTGTTAATGACTTAGTTACTAATTTTTATTTGTATCTTATTCGATAAGAAAATAGCATTTGATTCAAGATTCAAGAACAATTTTAAATTTGCAGATTCCCCATTTGGAGAAGTTGATGTGACTCATTGGACGTCTAGAATAACAACAAGAAGTATGAGAATATTTTTTAATATTAATATTAAAAAATGCGCGCCAACGAGGTACTACTCGCTTTATAATCTTATTTATTTATAATATAATTTTTAAATTGGTTAATTTTCTTAAATTAATCTTTAAAGATCAAACTTTTAAAATAACTCTGACTTAGTTTTTTTCTTTAATTTATTATCTTTCACATTTTACTTCTTCAAGAGTCTTTATATCTTCTATCTATTTATTAATTATATTAAAAAATTGCTTATAAACTGAGAGTGTTACTTCTTTAGCATCTTTTCATATTTATCTTATTATTTAAGTTATAGTACGTAAAGTTTTAGAATTGGATATATTTTTCATAATAGATTATTCTTCTATTTTTTAATAAATTTTATCTTTTAATTTCCTTCATATTTATTGATATTTTCTTCTAAATCTTGCTGGAAATAAAATATTTTTGATTTAAAATTTGATTTATATAGCAGTGGTAGCATCTTAATCCAAAGGTTTATTTTGTCTATGCCCTTGGTTGATTAAATTTCTCATAATTAATTTCTTGATTAAAGAAACTTAAAAATTAAGAAACTGATAAGATATGATATTATTAGATATGATATACAATTATCTAAATGTTTTATTTAAGAGAAAGCATCTATATTACTTTGGATTTAGGTTACTATAATTATCTATTATACATTTGTACACCCTTTTGATTTATAAGTACTAGATATTTAGCAAACAAGTTTCTAAATGATTGCTAGCAATTATTATGGGAATATCTAGTCAACATTTTATATTATATCTCTTATAATTAGATATATTAAAAATAAAATTTTCACTTAAGCCAAATATTTAAAATTAACTAGCTATTTTAACCTTCAAATCAGAAGGCTTATAATTTATATTAAAGCAAAAGCTCCAATTTGGTATTTTTGTTAATTGTAAGCTCTTTAAGCTCTAAGTTATTTAAATTAGCTTTAGAAATAATTTAGGTTCTCTGTAAAATGTTTTAATTTAAAACATTAGAACTTGAATACTTAGCTACTAATAAGCATAAATCCAATAATTAAAATAGATTAATTTAAAGAAGCATTATGAAAAGCATTATAGTTATAATTTTGGTATCTTTAATTTTAAGTTTCTTTATTTTTACAATGTTCAGATACTTTATTTATAAGCATATTTTAGTTAAAAGTACTAGCTGCTAAAGCAAACACTAAATGTAGATAAAGCTAAAATACCTTTAATTTATTAGAAGTATTAATTTTCTTATATTCTAAGTAAATATAATAGAGCCAAATTAAATAACTAACATTTATTAACTTTAGATTAAATTTTCTGATTAAATGCTTTATTTTCTTATGCTAGTTATGATCTATTTCATTTAACATTTTGGTAAGCTATATTCAAAAATAAATAAATTAACCACTATAATTATTTAGAATGATGAAAACTAGCGAATTCCTTAATATAAGTATTCATCAAAGACTTAGATCAAATATTTACCTTTTTTATTTTAATAATCTTAAGAGCGATTTTTATTGCTAAGCTGATTTTTTACTAGAAGAGAAGATGCTTTAATACTTATAAGCTAAGCATATTATATAGATAATTAATTGACTAAATAGAAAAAGGTTTAGTTATTAGCTATTTTATATATAATAAACTAGCCTTTTTATTTTAATGCATGCTATTTATAATTATTAAGATACAATTACTTTAATATAAATTATAAATGATGGTATGCTTTTAGATTTATACTTATTTAAGAAACTATTTCACTATGTATTGCTATATCCTAATAAGTATAAATAGTAACTCTTTAGATATTTATAATCCAAACCTATTTTATCATTTATCCAACTATTTTATTATACTTACTCATTCCTTTTTATTATTACTACATACTTCTAAAAAATCCTAATATTAATACTACCTTATAAATTTAAAAATAGTCACAAAGTAAATTAGGATAAATAAAGAGTTTATCAATAATAAGCATTTAGAAAAAAGTAAAAATGTTAATAAAATAGAAAGTTAATCTTATAATAAGTGTGTATTATAATTAAACTATTATTAAGATATTCTTTTATTTTAATTAATATAACTAATATCAACCACTCCTACTTTAACTTCATTAACTATATATGCTATAATTCACAAAACTTTTTAGTCAATTACTTTTAAAATCAACTAGAAAATAATAGATCAAACGATACAGTTTTTATTACTAGTTTAACTAACTACAAATACTTTTTCGATAGAACTGATTGGTGTTTGCAAGTATCAGCTTATGAATAAAAAGAATAAATAATTTTATAGAATTAATAAATTTATTTTATTTAAAAAAATGGCACCTAAGAAATATACCTCTTTCGGCTTATTTAAAAAATAAGAATAATAATCTAGCCTAACTGAATAAGAGCCGCAATAAATCTAAGAAATATAATCGAAGGAAGCTTTCATATAATCGGTGCAGCAAAGAGTATCGAATATCTAATTCGAATTAAAATTACAAAGATAAAGGATAGAAAAACTAGAAGACAAGCTAGAAAAATTGATTGAATAATTAGATCTATAATTCCCCTCTATAGAAGAATCACTAAGTAAAATCAAATCTTAATAGTAAATAAATTGGAATAAATCGATAAATAATTTAACGAAGTCCCTCAAATATTCCAATTTAATTTTTCTAAATTTTAATATCAAATAAAGTAACTTTAAGAAAATAAGAATAATAACAAGCAATAATCTAAAAATAATTTGATTAGTAACCAAGTATCCCAATGGAAATCGAATCGGAATTCTAATAATAAGAAACAAAGTGGACTAAATTCTATCGGAGAAAAATACGGTGCTACATATGTTAAAGGAACCACTGCTGGAGAAATTGTTGAAAGAAGCCAGAAATTGAAAGAAATAATAAGAATAAAATCCTAGAAGAACTATTTCGCTTTTTACCAACAAGGACAGGATAAATCTACAGAAAGAAATTCTACAACTCAAAAGCTAACGAATATAATAACGGGAGAAGGAACCTGAAGGATAATATGATTTTGGGAAGGAGACAAGGATTACGACATCCTTTAGTTTAGGAGAGAGCAGAAGAAAGTAGAAGAATTCCGTAAAGCTCTCCCTAAGAACTATAAACTTTAATTTTTTTTTAATCAACTTAAAGAAAATTACATTTCTATCTTAATCCCAAGAAAGGATCTAACTTCTTAAATTAGATCAGATTCTTATTAAACCATTAATCAGCTAGCTTTTTATACTGATGCAGATATTATGCTAAACATCTCAAATTTTTGTCAATATTCAACCAAAAGTCATAAGCTGAAAATGCTTGTATAGTTAAATTTAAAAATATATGTTTAAGTTATAAAAACTTCCAAGATGCATATATCATGTAATTTCTAAAAATTACTTTTTCTTTATATAATTTAAGTAATTATAATTTGTTATCTCTCTTATTCATCTAAATAATATCCTAAATCTAGGAGGATTTAAGTTTTTTAGCATAGTCTCAAGAGATTTTAATTTTATATTAAATGATGTGTTTTCTAATCCGCTGATTTTATAAAAGTAAACTTACGGAATTCCAAAATTCTAAAGAATTTTGAAACTAAAATTTATAATAAAATCTACTAAAGTTTCTTTAAGAGATACTTGTTAAGTTGTTAGCTATTTGCTTCTTTATGTTTATTGGCTTAATTTATCATTTATATCCATAAGTCAACACAAGCACTTAATACCTCTAAAGACCTACTTGTTTCTTATACTTATAGTCATAATACTTTATAAAGAATGCAATATAAAAAAATAAATGGAAAATTGCGCGGTAAAAATGGAATAGTCGATTCACCTTTCTAGAAACTAAAATAGAAAAGCCAAAAGAAAGGCGGGTAAAGAAAAATAAAAGTTGATGACTACATCAGAATCTAGTTCTTCTTCCATAGTTAAAACGATCGTTGAAATGTAATAAGTAGAAGAATAAAAAAATAACCCATATTAAAAACTCTAAAATTAAGTCGAGCAAATGAAAAAATAAATTTCTCGATACGAAGAAACAATATAACCAAGGCATATAAATAAGAGAACTTATGAGTAATATTGATTTTCAGGATAATGAATTAGCAATTTTAAGAAAATAACTAATATAAAATCAATTAATAACAGAAGAATAATTATGAAGATAATCTTAATCAAACTTATCCAATAATCAAATAATTGAATTAAAAAAACTCCAACTTAAATAAAAAAATAAGAAATCTCATAATTAGAAATTTAAGATCAGAATATAATAAAAGATTAGAAAAGATAGAAAACAAGATATTTATAAAAAATTAATCAAGATAAGAACTTAAACAATGTTGATACTGCAAATCAAGATATCATTTATTAAGGAAATGCATAACTTGAAAAAAACTGAACGAAAAAGAACAAAACAGAACATGAACTTAGATTAACAAATTTTGAAGTACATCAAATGGAATTTATAAGAGAAAAATATTTGCTGAATAGATTGAGGATCAACAGTGGTTTCCTTCCACTTAATCAAGAAGGTCGTGGTATCCATCTTCGTTAAGAAAATGGCAGCAAATACCTGGTTGAGATCCCGAGAATGCTAAACTCTTTTTTACATTTAGTTTATAATTAATTAATTAATTATAAAGAAAGCAATAGAAATGGACTAAAATCATTAGTTTAAAACTCTAAAGAAAACTAGAACCTCTAGCTCCATTTAAAAATTCGATATAGTTTAAAAGTAAAAATTTTCTATTGGAAATTTTGTTAAGTATGTAAATAATTTTATTCCAGACGAATTTTGATAAATTAAAATCTAAAGGAAAAAATAATGAAAAAAATAATTTAAATTAAATAATTAAATATAACCTTAACTCATAAAGTTTAAGAAATTATGCTCATAAACATTTATTTTAAAATAGCTATAAAATTTAAGCATAGATGATCAAAAGAATATATTTCAAAGTAATAATAACGAGGCTTAATAAAGTTATCAAAATCAAAAGAGTTTAGTCATTTTAATATTTTCTTTTCAAAATCGAACAAAATTAAAAATATTATAAATGGCTTAGGCTATGCTTATTTAGAGTGAAATCAATATTAACTCTTCCATAATTGTAATTAAGTGAGGATAAGATTTCTGCAAAGAGTATCTTATGTGATTGAAAAGCTAAAAACTGAAAAACTCATGCTAGGTCTGTAGATCCTAAAGACAGAATTTAATATAATTAGAAGGAGAAAATTCTTAATTAGAAAGGGTATAAAATAATGAAGGAGCACTAGAAAAATCTAAAGAGACTGAAGAGCATTCCAACCCTTAATAAAATATAGAGTAGAAATGCTAGATTCGTAGAGTATTTCTATACGTATTAAGGAAGCATTTTCAACACATATTTAAATTCCAAGTATAAAATTGTCAAAATGAACAAGCTGACTAAAAAATCTAAGAGTTAAAGACTGCTGTCTTATAAAACTTGGAAACAGTTTAAAAACTTTTAGAAGCATAATAATAACTAATTATGGATTAAGAGTACCTTAAATAAGAAGAAAGATAAAATAACCTGAAAGAGGAAAACAGCTAAAAATCAGAATTTTAAGAGGATGAATAGCAAGAGATCCAGATAGATAATACCCAATTACTCAAATAAGGAGAGCAACTGATTGAAATTGTCGCTTAATTACCTCAGCTAAAAATGGATCATAACAATAAAGCAATAGACAAGGTAGTAGAAGAAGTTAAAAACTTATAAGAAATAACATCTACTCTCAACTTTGCTCCTAACCAAGATGAGTAAGGAATTTAATTAAAAAAAACTATACTTAGAACTCAAAATTCAATAGCATAAACAGAATAAAACATTAAATTAACTAAAACATTCCATTAAGGAATTTAAAATGAAGGAAGCAATCTAGAGGAAATTACAATTTAGCTTAACGAAGAATAAGCAAAATAAGTATTAGATGTTGAAATAAAGTAAAATGAAGAAAGGGTTGGAAAATAGATTGAAATTAAAGAGACGAAAAAGGTTGAGAATGAATAAAGCCTATAGCAATAGAAAATAAAATCATAACCATTTGAAATTGATTAGAATTAAGGAGATTAAATTAGCAAATATAATTTATAAAATTAAAGCAATTAAGAATCTACAAATTCCTTTATTCAATTACTTTAAGAACTTGATACAGAAAGTTCATTATTAAATGATAATTCTGCATAACGAATGGAAGGGTAGTCTCTTGAAGGCACTGAAGAAATAAATTTGGCAGGCTTTTAGAGCTAAGAATTTGAGGAATTTAATCCATTATAATAAATGTAAAAGCTTCGTAATAATTTAAAAGATGAGATAAAAATTTAGAACAGAAAAGTTAACACAGCTCTCAACACCTCCATTGAAAACTGAAAAAGGAGACCATTCAAGTGAATCAATTAAAATAATAACGAAAAAATAAAAAATAAACGAAGGAGGTAAAGTACGATAATTCAATATAAATCCTATTACCTTTGATTTAGACAATACCGAAATAGAAAAAATGAACTCTGAGTAGATGAAACAACTGATTCATCAGCTTATTAGAAACATAAAAAATCTCGAAGAGGAATTAAACTCCCAGAAGGAAGAGATGTTTGTATTAAGTCAGGATTTTATAAATCATGAAGATGATGATGAAGCCCATATGGTAGACTGAAGAGCTAAAGTCGGAGATTATGAGCAAATGAAAAGTTTAGAGAATGATATTTGAATAATACAAGAGTAAGACGAGAAAAACTGAGTAAAATTAGATTCAAGACTCAAATTAATAGAAGAAAGCCTGTAGAAGCCTTCATAATGAACTCCAATGGAAATAGAGAAAAAAGAAAAGACATTTCCGAAAGCAAGAAAAAGATACCATATTTGCAACAGCACTTGACATTTATGGAGGAAATGTCTCCAATAGAAAAAAATAAGAATGAATATCTGGAGAAATGTTGACTAATAGCAACTGAAGTAGCGAGCGACGGAATTCTTTCTTCGGGAAATGGGAAAATCTGAAAAAAAAATTCTCAACTCAGATTATTCAAAAGAGAGAAGTCAAGGAAAAAGAGCAATGTAAGGAACGAACATGTAGGAACGGAGATATTATATATTTAAAACTTCAATTAAGCCGGAAGGTGAACATTTATTTTAATGATTAATGATTAAAAGGATTTTCAAAATAATATATAAAGTATATCTGAAAATAACAAGCAGTTAATGGCTGATTTAAATAGTTAGAAATAACAAAATGAATAACTTTAATCGGTATCTTAATATACTAAGATAGAATCACATATTTATAATTAAGCTTAAATGATATATTAAAATTGTAAAGTTAATTGGTGTAGTAAAATGAAACATTGCAAAGAGAAATTAAGTAATACTAAAGTAATAATACTTAATCATAGCTTAATCAATCATAATAAATGAAAGAATCAATTAATTATAGAGAGTAAGCATAAAATCGCCAATAAATAAAAAACAAATTATAAAATGAGAATGAATAATTAGAGCAAGAACTATTATAAAGCAATTTATAGATAAATCAACTTATTAAATAACTTTATAGGTCCAATCAAGTCTTAAGATAAGATTAAAACATTGATCAACTGTAATGGCAAATTTAAGATTAATTGAGAGAAATTCAAGAACTTTAAAAAGACAATAGAAGATTAAGAGCTGAAAATTAAAATCAAAACCAAAAGATATTTTAACTGTTGTAGAACTATCCATAAGCTTCTTAATTTTTTTACAGTAAGTAAAGCATAATAAGAAGAAATAACTATAATAATTTAATTTAAAATCACTATTTAGCAATTTCACTTAACAGTAACCAATAACTTTTTTATGATTTTAATCATAATAAAAAGAATTTATTATAAATAAATAATATGAATCCAGTTTACTCAAATTGAACCAAATCAGTTTAAACCAGTGATGATCAAATGGTATTAGCTGGAGGGTTTGATAATTAATATTACAGAAACAACATTCTGGTTGTTAGCTAACTAAATGCTTAAAAGTATAATTTGCTTTTTCAAAAGAAAATAACTAATTTAGCATATGATAATAAATAAATTTGATTATAGAGCGCGTAGCACTCTCGTTGGTGCGCAGCTCTTTAAAAAAAATGTTTCATACTGACAAGAATGTTTCTTACTGATAAAATTATCAGGTACTGATAAACCTTGTTCAATACTGGTATAATTATTCAGTACTGATAAAAATGTTCATTTCTGATATAATTTCAGAATACTCGTAATCTTTAATACTTGTTGGAGGTTCAAGACATGGCAGAGTTGCGTCTCATTGCATCACCAAAGCAGAGGACGACATGTGTCAATTATGGGTACTTAAATTCCCCACCTCTGATGAAGCTCGCAAAAGTAATTTCCTTTTATTTCCAGAATTGAAAACTAAAATAAGCTAGTGCCGAAGGTCAAACTAGCAGATGTCTCGAGGTCAAGCCAAAGCAGAGGAAGACATAAAGTCGATTGTGGGTACTTAGCTTCCCTTACCTCTGATAAAGCCATCCCTTGTTGTTCACCTTCGAACAACTATGGTGATTTAAAAATTAAATTAAATTAAATTGAAGTGTTAAAGAAGGATCGTCTACTTAAGAGCTTCCTACTTCCCTATCCAACCAATAGGAACTTGATCTCTAGGTGGTCTTCTCCTCCCTTCACTGTCAAGTTTTCGGAATGGTTGTCTCTTCATATAGCTTGCTTTCTTCTTATAAATTTCTCCATTTCTGGTTGGGTAAAATTAGGTTAGTTCATTCCATATTTTCTATTAAATCTTCTTTCTCTTCCAGCATCGTCTCCATAGGTGGTCTGTTCTCCTGCAGATGTAACATTTTTTCCTAAAATATTTCTCTTTAGTTTGTTCAATTGTCTTATTATTCTCTTATTCGATCTCCATTGGGATAGATTGCATAGCCTATTATTTTACACTTGTCTCTAATTTTTCCAATTTGATATGAATATTTTCATTCGATTCGTATAATTGTTCCAGCTGCCTATCGAATTCGTCAATTCTGATATTCATTGCAGCCTGGTTTAAGTTTCTAGGAGCATGGGTTTCCTCATCTTCTAAATGCTCTTGCTGTTCTATAGCTAGTTCTTCAATCTGTTTTTCCAGATTTTTATTTTTTCCTATTAATGCTAAGATAAGCTTAGCCATTTCCTCCTTCGTCATTCCTAAGATTTGTTCTTTATTGAGATCTCCGAGGTCCATGTAGGGGTTGAATGTCCTAATCTAGGCCTGAAAGTTACTAATCTTTTGCTTCTTGGGAAGGTCCTCAGTCGATATTGTTGCATGTTAGTGTTTCTAGGGTTGTCTGGGGGTGTTGTTTAGAGTTGCTCCTATATGGTTTAAGAAGAAGGTTAGGTTTTGGAAGATGACGTGTGGTGTTTAGAAATTTAGGTTTCCTGCTTCCTCTCTTCCTTTTTAGCTTAGAAAGAGGTGGTATAGAAGCCCTTTTTGAAACCTTCTACCATTTTCTTTTGGTTATGGTGATTTAAAAATTATAATAATAATCAAGTCTTCATTATTGCAGGAAACGATTAGCAATTTGAATCTCATAAATGTGAAAAATTTAATTTAAAAACTTGTAAAAATATTCAAATAGCAGATCATCCTTTGTAGACAAATAATTTTGGCATATCTAGCTAATATGACTTGATTTTTACGTTTGGAGGAGTGTGTTTATATACAGATATTGTGCATTTATACGATAATATAGTAAACAAATGGTTTTAATTCTTCTAAAACTTACCAAAACATGCACCTAATTGCTAAACTGTTTTTTCTCCTGATTTTGATGCTATTTTCATTTACGATAAATTCAAAAATTTAAACAGCACATATATTTTTGACTTCCATCAATTTTAAATTCACGGTTAAGAATTTCCCACAAATCAGGGCACACTCCTGTGGTTTAACTCCATTTATTGCAGAAACAGAATATACAGTTATGATTAAGAATATATCTTACTCTGTTACGACACGAGCAATAAAATATGGGAAAGAGTGCATTAGTAACATAATATTTTAGTTTAATTTACTTTTGAATATTAAATTATTTATTTCTTTAACTAAAATTTATTAATTTCCTTATTATTTACTAATAATGCTTTGTATTTTAAATATCTCACTTCTAGTTACATGAAGAACTTATTGATCTACCTTATTTATTAAAAAGTTGGAATGGATTAAAAATAAATTTTAGGAATTAAGCCATAGTAAATAAATAAAATAGATTAATAGCTTAAATTTTATTTTGTTGATTCTTTAAAAAATTAAATAGACTTAGCTTAAGAAATGACTAAAATTTTTAAAGAATAAATAATTCACTAAAAAGATATAGAGATATATTTAAGAAATAAAGTTTATAAATAATTTCTTTTAATACTTTATTACTTCTTACAATTATAAATATCTCATTTTTATAAAGCAAATCTCTATCAGACTATAGCATTTATTTCAAATTAAGTATTATTAAATCTTTTAATCTTAACATTTTAAAATTATTTTAAATCCCTTTTTGCTTTATATCTTCTAATTTTTTAAGGTAACTCAAGAATCTAACTTAATAAACTTGTTTATTTTCAAACAATAATTGACTTTTTAATAAAGACTTATTTAATCTAAAATGTTTAATATGTAATAACTTTATAAAGGACTAATAGAATTCAATTCTATTTAGTTTAAAGTATTTTTTCCTATTAATTATATTTTTAAATAACTAAAATAAAATTTTTCAAATTACTAAAGCATTTTTTGGTTTTTTCTTAGAAAATTAATTTGTCAACTTCATACAAAATAATCAGATGAGATTTTAGAGAAATAATTTTATGTTAAAGTCTATATATTTTATAATATAATTGCTTTTAATATAAATAGAAGTGAAAAATATTGCCAATTATTTAAAATAAATAGAATTTAAAATCCTTAATGATTATTATTAGATATAACATCAATCTAAATTTCATATATTAATTTATTTATCTATTTCTATATTAATAATATTAGTATTTTATAATCCTAAATTAAAGATTAAAATATTATATGGAAATTTATTCTTTAAAAAGATAATTAAGAAACATTTTTAGTTAGCATCTTTTTATTAATTATTTTAATTAATTTAATAGCTTTTAAAACTACTATCTAGTTACAAAAAATATTATTTATTTAAATTAAAATAGATCAATAAGCTAGTAATTCTATTCAAAGCTTAATTCATTTTCATTCAAACTTAATCATTTTAGTTATTCATAATGTACCTACTATTCAAATTTATGCCCCATATTAATTTACAAGTTTATAATATCTCAAATATAAAAAATGGAAAGCTAAAGGAAGGCATTTACTAACTTGTCAAAGGTAGAGATGAAAATATAAAAAGCTGAGCAAGCTACGACTAACACTAGTAGCAAGCAACCTTCAAGCCTTCCTTTAAACACCCTTATACTTAACTAGATACCCCTCCGACCGCTGAAAAACCTAAGAAAAAAAAATACCAGAGGTCAGGGAATCCTAAAAGACTAAGTCGGAGTAACAAGAACAATCTGAAGTAGTAGCAATGATAATTACCGAACTTAATAAGGATGTGGGAAGGCTCAAAGCCCAAACTGAATATGTTATGAAACTATATACAACGGGCTGGCTCTAAACTAGAAACTCCAGGCCCACTTTACGAAGGAAGTCCAGGGACTTAGAGAGAGTGAAAGACCTTAGATAACAGCTAACGGAGCATCTCGAGAAGTTGGACAAAGCCCATGAACAGCTATAACAGCAAATAATAGCTCTTGAAATGATGGAACTAGAAGAGGATGGGCGTTCCTTACCTAACCCTCCTTCTCCCGAAACCACCACTAAGCAAAGTCTCAGAAATTATGCTACCTATGTGGTAGTACTTGGCATTTCTATAGACAATGCAAAACTTTTGATGAAAAATAGAGGAACTACTGGAGAATTTAAACCTATCAGGAGCAGTAAGCGATAAGGAAATAAGACAAAAAATTTAAGAAGAATGCAAAATCGCCTCTACTGTAATCCTAGCGGGAGAATGTACAAGAGGAAAACTTCACCTTTAGACAGATTTAACCTCGTACCAGAAGACTACGTCTCCATGCGAAGCATACTGTTAGACGACCCAAGTCACTTTGACTACTATAACTCACCGGAAGGAAAACCGATAACCTGCCGAAAAGCAGCAACTGACGTAAAAAGGTTTTTTAACAAACACTCCTGACTATTTCATTAATTTAATTTACAAGTTTGAGCTATATCAGAGAAAATATATAATGCTATAATTTAGTCTTCCATAATTCAAATTATAAATAAAATATTTATTTTCTTTTATATTTGAAAAATAAAGGGTAAACTTAATTTAATTTTATTTAAATTATTAATTAAGATTTATAATGCTCTAAAAACTTATCTAATAATTAACATTTACGAAAATAAATTAATAACTTTCAATTTTAACTTAGACAAAAGACATTACTAAAAATATTAAAAAAAAAAACTGGAAAAAATGGAGCAAAACATTCGACTTTCAAGAAACCAAATTAAAAACGCTAAAAAGAAAGCCACTAGAGAATTATTGAAAAAATAACTAAAGAAAGAGCATTCAAGTTCTTCACCTGAAGGAAAAATTATGATCGGAACAATTGAAATGAATGAATCTAAATCTGACAATGACCCACAACTATAAGATCTACTACAAAAAATGAGGAAGTAAATATCTAATTATGAGGAAGTTGTTTATAATCAAGGAGAAAAAATCAGAGAACCTATGAATAATATAGATGACTAAAACAACGAACTACTGATATTAAGACGGCAATTAATCTAAAACAATTTGGTTACAGAACAGTAACTATATGAATAGTCTTAATCAAACTTTAAATAAGCTCAAAAAATGGACATTGAAAATGCTCCTTTCTAAAAATAAGAAAAAAATAATTAAAATGATTTAACTCTAGATACAATTATAATAAAGAGAATTGAAAAATTGAATAAAAAATCTTTTAAAAAATATATGTGTAAAATCAAAAGAAGAAATGTTGATACTGCAATTAAGATAATCACATTTTGCGGCAATGTCAAGAATGAAAAAAATTCAAAATATCAGAAGAAAAAAGAATGTGAAGAAATATTAACAAATTATGATTAACTAAAACTGATATATACAGGCAGAAATTGAACATAAGAAACACCGAAAATCATCCGTGGTAACCTCCACCATACAAAAAGAGGTCGTGGTATACATCCACGTATAAAAAATGGCGGAGCGAAACTAGTTGGAAGTCCAGGGAACTCCAAACACTTAACTTTTAGTTCATATTATTATTATAAAAATATTTAAACTTTTAGTTATTTACGCCAAATAAATAATTTGCTATTTTTCATGTCAATACTTAGTAAATAGGCAAAATTGAAAATATATATTAATACCAACTTCATAACATTTGTAGTTAAATCCTAGAAAAAATTTTTTGCCTGTAAGTAAATTTTTATTTATTTTATTGGATTCTCTTTTAGACAATATAATAAATAAATAAATAAATTTGATTATAGAGCGCGTAGTACTCTCGTTGTTGCAGCTCTTTAAAAAAAATGTTTCATACTGACAAGAATGTTTGTTACTGATAAAATTATCAGATACTGATAAACCTTGTTCAATACTAGTATAATTATTCAGTACTGATAAAAATGTTCAATACTGATATAATTTTAGAATACTCGTAATCTTTAATACTTGTTGGAGGTCCAAGGACATGGCAGGATTGTATCTCATTGCATCACCAAAGCAGAGGACGACATGTGTCAATTATGGGTACTTAAATTCCCCACCTCTGATGAAGCTCGCAATATTATTTCTTTTTAGTTCCAGAGTTAAAAATAAACGAAGCCAGTGCCGAAGGTCAAACTAGCAGATGTCTCGAGGTCAAGCCAAAGCAGAGGAAGACATAAAGTCGATTGTGGGTACTTAGCTTCCCCAACCTCTGATGAAGACGACCCTTGTTGTTCACCTTCAAACAACTATGGCGGTTTTAAAATATAATATAATAAATTTAAAATGAAATGTTACATTTCTAGCTATATACATTTCTAGCTATATACATTTCTAGCTATACATTTCTCTAGAAACAAATGTTTATAAATGTTAATTTTTATTTCTAAACTAACTTTTTAACTTATTTATTCTCTAGAGAGCTGATATTAGATTGTAACTTACATTTAAAATTTTAATAGATTATGCTTATAAAAAACTAAAAAGCTTGAATTTCTATAAAATATAATACAGAAAATGGCTGGCTTCAAGAAAGGTTTTTTACCACCTCCTCAGAGTAGGAGAGAAAACCTGAAGCATCATCTCTAACCACGTCTTAGCTTTAACTAACCCACTCTTCTTCCTAAGATTTATTAGATCCTCAGAAAATAATTTTTGAAAAACTCTAAAAAATGCAAAATGATAATAACGAACTTTCCATACAACTTAATTCACTGAAAGAATAAATCTAATGCCTGATCAATAACGTGAACAAGCTAAGATAAGAAAATAGTAACTACAAGACTGAACTCAGCAATCATCCTTAGTTATTAGAATTTAACTAGAGAATCAAGCAGACAGAAGAAAAATTAAACTAATTCGCTGAGATTACTGAGAGTCTGTTTCTTAAAAATCTCTCTCACAACGATCCTATGGATATAGAGCCAGCAATTCAACCAGCAAAAAGAAATAGAATGAAGGAAAAACCTAAATGCTGGTTCTGCAGAAAACCTGGTCATTTTGTAAGACAATGCTGGAAATATTAAAATAAACAAAATGAAGAGAATAAAAGAATTTAAAAAACACTGAATAAATTAAGCAAATTGTATGTTACTCAAGAGGGTAAAATTTATAGACTTAAGATAACAAACGTAAAAAATTAGTAAATCGGTCCTGAAGAAAATATATGATTTAGACCCTAGTAAATAATTGGAAAAGAACTAGATTTTAACCAAATCCCTATAATAAAACCTGGAGAAAAAAGTAATAGTCGATATGTAATAATGAAGCATAAGACAGAAGAAGACTATGAAGAATATATCCAGAATACTTTTTTTTAACATTTATAAACATTATATCAGTCATGATCCTAATGAAAGATGGTATCACTTTAATTAATTATTATTGTTATTATTATTATAAAACTTTTACTATTTTAAGAAATAATTTGATATAGATTTTTTAAGAAAGAATCTATTTTTTGAGTTGCTTTTTAAAATTTTTAACGGTTAATCATTCAAATACATTCTTCCACATTAAACTATTCGTAGTTTGAAATTTTAGTTAACACATTTTGCTTAAATAAAAGATTTATTTTTTTAATTTCTACTCTTTTTAAAAGCTTTCTTTATAATATTACTATTCTAGACTTTATACTCAAATATATCATTTTAATTAGCTTCTATCAATTTTTGGGTAATTAGACAAACTGAGTTATTTAAGTTATAAAAATGATATATAGCTATTATATTAATAAATAATCAAGTTGTAATTATTCAGTATCTTATACTCATAATTATTTGTCACTTAAGCTTCTTTGTCTATTAAACAAGTAAAAATAAAATTTAAAATATTTAGTTTCAAATTTATAGAGGATGTCTTCACTTTGATTTTGATGCTTTATATACTTAAATTGCAGTGTAATAAATATTTGTTTTTATTATTTAGTTTTCTGAAGATTAAATTTAAGATTTTTACTTTTTGATTAAAAACACTAAAATTTAAATTGAGAAGAGCAGATAGAATTATTTAAGAGATATCTTTATTAAAAATTTCTTAACAATGGTGTTAATTTTAAAATAGCAAGCAGATCCAGTCAAAACTTCTTATTCTCATTATTTAATTTTTTAAAATAGCTGACAACTAAACTTTGACTGATAATACTTTGTCCATTTATATAATTAAGCTATTTTATGATATTATATTAGAGGAATTTATTTTAAGTTAAATTGAATAGCTACTAAATTTTTGGATGATTATCATATTTAATTAGATGATAAATTTCTCTTAACTATTATTATTTTATTTCAGTTATTAATATTTTCAGAAATAGATAATAATTAAATCTAAATATAAGTACTATAAAGCTTCTATATGATTCATTTTTCATTTCATACCAACTAATTATTCATACCAATAGCCTTTTTAAATTGCTTAGCTTTTCTCATATTAATAGTATTATCATTCTATACTTGATATATTTATTGAGCATACTAAAAATAGTTAAATAAAATGATATTAAAGAAGTTTAAGCATAATATGATTCTAATTTAAATTTAGATAAGTTTATCAATTTAATTTATTACTTAAAATCATTATTTAAATATTCCAATCTTTTTAGATCACAAGCATAAATTTAGTTCACTTGTATTAAGTTTAAACTACTACAAATTATTTTAATATAAGTCCAATTTTATTTAGTACTAAGATACTTTTAAAATGTTTTAAATTAAAGCAAAATTATACCAAAGTGTTACAAGTAAAGTTTATTTAATATAAGTAGCATTTAAATTTTATTCCTAAATAGGTAATAAAAGTAATTTTTAGCTTATGTTTTTATCCAGAAGTATATAATAAAGAAAAACAAATATTTCACTTATGTAAAGTTATCAGCTAATGCTTAAGAGTCTAATGTAAAGCTTTATTTAAATTTCTGAATAAAAAATGTTATTTTTTTACTAAAAGTT
The DNA here is from genome assembly GCA_946699065.1 of Loxodes magnus. NCBI lineage: Eukaryota > Ciliophora > Karyorelictea > Loxodida > Loxodidae > Loxodes > Loxodes magnus. The sequence goes on along the minus strand of CAMPDV010000399.1, from coordinate 275,919 downwards.
AGTTTTATAATTATAGCATTCCAATTTAATTTTTGTCTTTATAAGTTTATTAAAAGAAAAGAGTATTAGCAATTTAATTATTCCTTTTTCCCTTGCTTCTTCATTTAGTTAGCAGCAAAATATGGATCCTTAATGTATGTCTTTAAAAGGTATTCAGAATTAGCTTACAATTTTACCTAAAATATATCATAAAAGTAAATATTTAAAATAAAGAATAAATTAATGCATACTAAAGTTATTATTAATAAATAGAGCTGCTATTCTAGTTATTAAAGGATGAGATTGTCTCATCTTAACTTACAAGTTATTCAAAATAACCAAAACATTAAAAATTTAAAGGATTCCAATAACTTGGAACTTTATTAGTTTAATGCATTTTATAAAACTTACATAAAAAGCTGCAAATTTTATATTAGTGGAGCTAACATAGTCCAAATTAGAAATAAAATTCATGCATATGTTTAGTTGATTTTAAAACTTTATTTTATAGAAATAATTCTAAAACATTACATTAATCATGAAAATTAAAATTTCTGTATTTTATATTAAATTTAGGAAAAGCTATAAATATATTTAAGCTATCTAAGAATTTTTAGAGATAATATCTACAAGCTTAGAATAATAATTATGATTGTATTCAGCAGACAAATCAGATTTATATTTTTTTATTCAAATAAATTCTAAATTATTTAATATTTAAGAATTACTAATTTATCCCTTCTTAAAATTAGTTGGTTAGTCGTTTATTCATAAAATTTAAATTAAATTATTATCTTTCATTAATTTTAAATAAGCTTTAGTTTATTTATTTTTAACCATCTCTTAGAATATTTAGAACTTACTATTAAATTTCACTAATGTTAATTTCGTTTTGTAAATTGATTAAGCTCTTCATTTTTTAATCTAATTTATCTGAATTTTCTAAATGTTTGGATATTTTAGATTTTATCTTTAAATTTTATTTTCTGTCTTTCAAATTTATTATTTTTGTTATATCTCTTATATTAAAAACTGAGAAATATTCTAAATTTTAATTTAAATATGATTTTTATTGCTAAATTAGTTATTTTTTAACTTTATCTAACTTAAAAAGTATTTCTAAGTACAAAAGCGAAAACGCAAGATTTATTTGTATTATTAACCACTAAGATTGATTTTAACTCTTTTAATTTTTAGATAAAGAAATTTGTTATTAATTTACCCATGCTTTATTACATAGATTCATTAGATCTCATATTCTCATTATACACATTAATTTTCTAACTAGTTAGACAGCTTTATTACTCTTAAAAGAGTGTTACTCTATGTTGATGAAGGCTTAATAATTTAAATTAAATAATTAAACAGATAAGGATATATAACTTTCAATTTTCTTATTCTAACTGTTAAAAATTTATTTTTCTCCCTGAAATTAATTTTTGGATAACGATAAACAAGCCGTTTTTAACAATAAATCATTTAAATTTTAAGTCTTTTTATCATTTATAAATTATGCTTTTCACTCTTTTGATCTGCTAATTATTAATAGACTCTCAAGCCTAATGAAAATAATTACCTGACACCTTTTATCCTCCTGGTAAAAGATATTATTTTTAAGGAGCTATGAGCTCTTAGCAAGGCTTTTTTATTGTTTCTATGGGTAAAGCTTAAGGATCTGATATCTACGATGATACCTGGAAATTTGATATGGTAAATAGGAAATGATATTATTTAGCAATTACTAGCGAAGTAATTCCTGAGCCGAAGTATTTAGCATAATCGTAATTTTTGGAAAAAAGTCAAGTAATGATTGTTTTTGGCGGTTAAACTGTTTATGGACCAAAAAATGATTTGTGAAAGTTTAGATTGAAAGATCAATAGTGAGAAGAAATAACTGCTTAAGATATAAAACCTGATCCTAGGTATAGAGGAACCTCCTTTTTGGTTGAACAGAAGAATGGAGATTTTCAATTTTATATTTTTGGAGGAAAGAGTTTTGATGGCTACTTAAATGATGTATGAGTTTATGAATCTAAAACTAAAAACTGAACTGAACTTATAGCTTCAGGCGATATACCCTAACCTTAAAGTTATTCTAGTATAGTGATAGATAATAACGAACTAATTTTAAAAAATGGGGGTTATATTTATGATTTCGATATGTATATTTTAAATCTGGAAACATTAGTCTGGAGAAAATAAACTGTAGATTCCCATCCAGGAGATCAATAGTAAGTAGGAACTTGTGTCTTTATAGAAAAGAAGAAAATGTATATTACATCAGGTTGATCTGAAGCTGAGTAGAAAGAATAGGCAGAACTATGAGAACTAGATTTTAAAAATCACAATAATTTATAATGAAAATAGCTTAAAATAAAAAATTGGAATAACTTTTAAAGATATTCTCATTATTCAGCTTGCTATGATAATAAAATTTGGATGACTTGCGGTTGAAGTTCAAAGGGTTTTAAGAACGATGTAGTCGCTTTGGATTTAACTTAATCTGACTTAGAATGAGAAATAATTTCTTAAGATATTTTAGCACCAGAGCCAGTTTCATTTCATGCAATGAATGTGATTTCATCAAATGCATATGTATTTGGAGGAAAGAACTCAAAAGATTAATTTCAAAACAAGATCTGAAAGCTTGATTTAGAATCACATAAATGGTACTTAATGAATGTACATGGAGAGATTCCATAAGGTAGAATACATCATATTTAAGTTGCTTATGGAAATTTTATAATTATTTGAGGGGGTTAAGGGGAAAGTAGTCTTTTGAATGACATGTATAAATTCAATATTATTACTCAAACTTGGAAGTAAGTATATCAAATTAACGAACCAACTCCAAGAAAAGGGGCTTGTGGGATATCGTCTGAAAATTATTTGTACATTTATGGAGGCCAATCAACATCAGGTATCTCAAACGAATTATGGTAATTAGATTTTGGGACGAGATAATGAAGTTTGCTTAACGCAGAATCGCCATAACCTATGAAAGTTCTTTTTTGCAATCTTTATTAATTTGATGACATTATTTACATAATGCTGGGATAAGATGAATCAGATATACATAATAATTAGGTATTTACTTACAATATTCGGTAAAAGAGATTTATGAAAAAGCCAGACATTGCAGGGAGAGGAAAAACTTCTTATGCTGCTGTTGATAACTTTCTTGCATATTACGGAGGTTAAACAAAAGGAGGAGAAGGTAATAACAATCTATTTATAGCTGATTTAAATTCTGGAAAAAATTAAGAAATTTATCCAAGAAAATAAGAAGAATGACCTCCTTTAATCTACGGCCATGCAATGGCTTATTACAAGAGATAACTTTTGATTTTTGGCGGAGTTTATTTTAAAGGTATCGTTGCAATTGAAAAGAGAACCTAGAACCAGTTCTGAGTCTTTGACATACCTAAAGAATGTAACGGTACCATTTAAATATGTGATTGACCTTGTAGTTATGGAACAATCAATAGTAACGAAAATAACTGCGAACTTTGCCCACGTGGTACGTATACAAATAGAAGTCATATATGCTAACCTTGTCCAAAAGGAATGGAATAATTCACTTTAGGTGCTTCAAATTATAAGTAATGCTAACCTTGTCCTGAAGGATTTTATAGTGATGAAGAAGGAAGTAGTTTTTGTATAACATGCTCTAGCTAAAGGAAATGTGCAGGAGACGATTCCAACTTAATTGACTAAGTATAATAAAAATATTATTCAAAGCAGCCAGAAAGTTACACTGGAAATTAAGATTTAGTTAGCTAGTATAGGTTTTGAATTGGAATATCAATGGCATTAATTATTACTATACTAACAATTTTAATATTTTTAAAGGATAAAATTTTTAACTCTTTGAGATCTATAGACATTTATGAAGATAGCCATTGCCACTTAACAGGGGAATTCATCATGATGAAGAAAACTAGAATAGGTGGGCTCTTTACTATTATCTTCTATATTTTAGCAATAGCCTTAATTTCAAGTATTCTATTAAATTATTTCATAGATAATATAATAGAAAGCAAAGCTTTGATTCCTTTTCTAGTCATTAGAGAATCTTATCCTTAGTTTAAATCTGACTGACATGTCATTCTAACATTCTCAAATTATTAAGATTCTTGCCAATCTGAAAAACACATAGAGGACTAATTTTATTAATGCAGTGAAAATATAATTTTAAAAGACGTTGGCTTTAATTATGGAAATGGAGATGGGTATTGGGAATAGATTCAATGCAGTTTGAGTTAAAACTAGTGCACATTAAAAATGAAATGTAACTAATGTGAAATTAGAAGAATTTCTTATATTTACATTAGTCTAACTGAACGAAATTCTTTTAGCGCCCCCATTTATGTAAATATCACTTCAACCTCTTCAATTCCAGATCAAATTTCGAGTATAAACGTTACAATATCACCTGATGATAAGAAATTATTTAGAGGATCTGATCCAACCATTTTTAATGTATTGGCAATACCTTCTGCATTCGAAACAAACAATCCTAAATAAAAACAGTACAATCAAGATACAGGCTATCATGTAATGAGTTAAGGAGAGATTATCAAAGGTTCGTAATAAGAAAGAGACGAAATCTAGTTTAATAGAAACTTATATTTACAAATCAATTTTTAAATTAGTGAAAGTGCTCTATTAACTCGTAGATTTCTAAGCATTCCCCCAATTTCACTTATATCAACAATCTTAGGCTCGGTATTTGGACTTTTAAGAACTGTAAATGGAATAATGCGATTTGTTGAAAAGAAAAAGAAAAGAATTGAATAGAAAATAAACGACAGAATAAATAGCAGAGTAAATAGAAAGTTTGAAAAGTAATTCAAATATTTAAAAGAGAGATTCACTCTGCAAAAGTTGCCCTAAAAAAGAAAATGTAGTAAAATATTTTCCATCAAAAAATTCCTCAAAGCTTAATCTTAAAATAGAAATAATTCACAGTCATATTCTTAAGGAATTAACTAGATTAATTAAGAAGTTCCTCAACTTGACTTTAATCTATCAATCCAACCTAGAATGTCTAGATCTTCAACACTTGAGCCCGTGGGCTCATTTTTAATTAAAAGTCCTTTAGAGTTATAAATTTCAAAGTAGTCTCTTACATTGCATACCGAAAAAGAAAATATAAGTAGCATAGAATATCCTAAAGAAGAATCTAATAAGCAAGATGAATTGAAAGATATATCGAAATATTTTCCTAAACTCTGATATTTTAACTATAAAGGTTATTGTTTATTATATTATCCTCCTCTTTGAATTAACTGTTCATATTCCTTAGTAATTGGAACTTATGATAGTTTAAAAAATAAAAATTGTAGGAGCTGTAAATTTATTGTATTTTTAGATTTATTAAATAAACTATTTTCTTAATGATATAAGTTTTAGAATTAATTAGCCTTTTTTAGTTTTATATCCTTCAAAAGCTTAACTGATCCTAAATCTTTAGTCTAAGTTATAACTAATTAACTTTATGAATTAGAGGTTATTGGTTTAAATTTAAACTTACTAGATATCTAAAATGTGTTAAGTTCTCTATAGTTAAAGTGATAAGTTTTGCTTAGTGCTAAAGGTTAGAAAGTAATTTATCTAAAAATAATAGTTTAAAGTATTAAAATTTAGAGACTTTTAGCATAAACTACTTATTAAAACTCTATTTATTTAGTTTATTTTAAAGACTTTTGGTATATAATTATTAAATAAACACTTTTATTTTTAGCTAAGAATTTGGGATTTTTGGGATATTTTATTTAAAAAATGTTAACTATCTGAAAAATATTAAACCTCTTAAGTATTAAGATTACATGATAAATTGCTAAAATATGCAAATATTTAAAGGAAAGCTAAAGAATGAGAATTATTCATACAAGTGAGCTATTAACATTTTATAATAAGCTATAAAATTATGAAGATATAAAAGGAGAAAGTAGCTAACATTCCTTTTTAGAAGAATAAACATAAAAAGTAGAAAAATATAAAAATGCATAATTAGTTAAATTTAATTTTAATATTAGCTTCTAAAAGTTTTAGTAAGCTTCTAAAAATATAAAGCTAACCCTATTGATATGAAGTTATACCAATTATTAAGTCTATCCTTTTTAGATTATTACCAAGTTATTTTTAATCATAAAGCTAAATTAGAAGAATTTAAACTATTCATTTAGATGCTTCGCTCATAAGGTAAGACATGCAATAATTAAAACGTTTTAAATCAAATTAACAATATCTTGAAACTTAGGGAAAATGCTTAAATTTATTTAAGGAAACTTAAATTTTTGATATATATGAATTATGTGCTTTGCTTATTGTTCTTAATATATTCCAAAATTAAAATGTATACTAGTTTATAAAGGAAATAAATACAAATATTCATATCTTCTAACTAAATTTTAGATATGTTAGTATCTTATAGAATAACTCAGCTTTACTCTTAGCAATAGCTAATAACCTTTAATGATAAATTAGATTTTTAGTTATTATATTAGTTACATTAAATCATTTTTTATTATCTAAGCTTTTCCTTGTTCACTCTATAAAATGCATTATACTTTTATAATTAATGCATACTAAAGTTATACTAAAGTTATACTAAAGTTATTATTAATAAATAGAGCTGCTAACAATTCTTTCATTAATATAGCTTTACCCTTTGCTAATTTCATGCAAATATAAATTTATCTAAAATTAATTTCAATTAAAGAGAAAAATTAAGTTATTTAAGCATCTAAAATTATTATAACGTATAATTGAGTGTTTAGATCAAAAGACTTAGGATTATAAAATAGCTAAAAGCTATTACATAAGAAAAGTTAACTTAAACAGTCAATAATTACAAAATTAATTAGATTTCATTTTAAGTTTATTCTAATACATTTTAATTATATAATAAAAAGCATATCATGTGCAGCTCTTAGTAAAACGCTGATTACTTAATAATAAAAGGAAACTATAAGTCTTAAATTTAAATTACCTAAATATAAAAATGAAAATATAAGCAAAATTTAAGAATTTATAAGCAATTTATACCAAATGAGTTATATTATTCTTTCATATTCCTTATATCATTTTATTTTATTATAGCATCATAATTCATTAGAATATAACTAAGCTATTTACTATACTTCATTTATTTATTTATTTCATATGCTTATTTGGCTAAAATACTTATTATATAGCCAGAAAAATCCATTTTAATAGAACTTAGATAAATAATAAGTCTAATTAAGTTTAAGGTAATTGGTATTAATTACTATAATTTATTAAATAAAGCAAAGATAACTTAATAGTAGACTTAATAAGTACTTCATAAGCTAATATTTACCAGTCCCTATATTATATAGAGTATTGAATGCTTACTAAGTATCATATTTCATATATAGTGATATAACCTTTATTAGTTCTACATAATCATTCATGGAAATCTATTAATCTCAAAAATATACTTATTAAACTAATTAATTAGGCATTTTTAAAAGACTTTTCATTTTATTTAGTAAATAAAACATTTTCCTTACAAGTGCTATTAAAAAATCTAAGTTATACCTCTTAAACATTAAGCATACAAAGTAAATTCTATTAAAGTAGTTTTCTTAATATATTTAGGTATTTAGGAATATATTTTAATTTATACTTATACAACTAAGCTTTTATTTAAATTTCTATTTATGTATATGAGTCTAAAGTGTAATATTAGTTATAATATACTTAAGTTATAACAACTTTTATAGCAGAATGTAGTTATGGTAAGCATTTTAAATCTTAGAACTATTTTAATATTTTAAACTTATATGATTTAAAAGGAAATCTTTTGAATGACTTATAAATGAGAACTTATAATAAAATATTAAATAAAAGTAACTATTTAATGTAAATGCCTTAATAAATATAGTAATCCTTCACTAGTTTAAAATCAAATTATAGATAACTAAGTTTAAAAATTACGTATTTAAATAGTTAAGTTTCTAAAATAACTATTAAGAAATAAGAGTAAGCAAAGATTAACATTTTAGTCTTAAAATTCTATTACAATATTCAAAGAAATATTTATATACATCAATTTTATTATACAGCGCGTAGCACTCTCGTTGTTGCAGATCTTTAAAAAATGTTTCATACTGACAAGAATGTTTCTTACTGATAAAATTATCAAATACTGATAAACCTTGTTCAATACTGGTATAATTATTCAGTACTGATAAAAATGTTCAATACTGATATAATTTCAGAATACTCGTAATCTTTAATACTTGTTGGAGGTTCAAGGACGTGGCAGAGTTACGTCTCATTGCATCACCAAAGCAGAGGACGACATGTGTCAATTATGGGTACTTAAATTCCCCACCTCTGATGAAGCTCGCAAAAGTAATTTCCTTTTATTTCCAGAATTAAAAACTAAAATAAGTCAGTGCCGAAGGTCAAACTAGATAGATGTCTCGAGGCCAAGCCAAAGCAGAGGAAGACATAAAGTCGATTATGGGTACTTAGTTTCCCCAACCTCTGATGAAGCCGTTCCTTGTTGTTCATCTTTAAACAACTATGGCGATTTAATAAATATATATATAAGTAATTTGCTTTATTCAGTAAATTGAAATTTATAAAATAAATAAATAAAAGAATTAAGATAAAATACTTTAATACTATTTATAACTAGCATAATAAAAAGATTAGGTAAAAGTAAACTTCATACCTTAATTAACTAGAAGCTTTAATTTATTTAGCTTAACTATCTTAAAAAGTAAATTAATTTACAGAGCAAATAAAATAAATAAATAAACTTTAATCTAAACTAAACTGATTATAATTAAATTAATAGTTTTAGTATTAAATTCTTTAAATAGCTTTCATTAATATTAGAAAATTAGGAAGTAATTTAACTATAATATAATAATTAAATATGACAGAATATAAAGTATATTAATTAATATTACATATTATAATTTCATTATGTTTTAATTAAATAAATAATTCTTTCAAATTTAAATTTAGAAGAATAATAACTATTTTATTTACCAAATTACTTTATACTTAAATATAATTAAATAAAAGGGAAATATACAGGGAACCTAAATCCAACTTATTATCTTGGTTTATTGCTCCCTCTGCTTTATTTCGCAAGGTGACATGCCTATTTAATTATTGGGAAGATGACGCTTCGATAAAGATGATTGGAGTCAAACTTTCTGTAATGTCAACATTGGATTGCAGAGTCGACAGTAATTTGGCATTGCTACAGATTGAACGGAGAAGATTGATCCTCGAGTAAATAGCTCTCATGAGGACATTATGTATTGTACTTATTAACTTCTGGAAATAAAAATTCCTAAAATCTTAAGCAACAAAATTTTAAATCTTAATATTAATTTATACTTAAATAAACATAAAAATATTATTATTATATTAGTTTCAATTAAATTAAATTTAGTTTATATTTTATAATGCTAACATTTTAAACTAGTTATTATACAAAACACAGATATCAGCCATTATTAGGAGAACTACCAGGTAATCTGATTTAGTGTATACTGAATTGCAAGTAAGCTCGCGTTAGATGCCACGTCGGGTAGAGTGGACAAGCTAAGAAGAGACAAACCTAACTTGCCTGAGGGTTCTCACTAGTAGTATGAACGTTTGACTGACGGATCAGGTCTGTTAATGACTTAGTTACTAATTTTTATTTATATCTTATTCGATAAGAAAATAGTGTTTGATTCAAGATTCAAGAACAATTTTAAATTTGCAGATTCCTCATTTGGAGAAGCTGATGTGACTCATTGGACGTCTAGAATGACAACAAGAAGTATGAGAATATTTTTTAATATTAATATTAAAAAATGCGCGCCAACGAGGTACTACGCGCTTTATAATCTTATTTATTTATAATATAATTTTTAAATTAGTTCCTTTTCTTAAATTAATCTTTAAAGATCAAACTTTTAAAATAACTCTGATTTAGTTTTTTTCTTTAATTTATTATCTTTCACATTTTACTTCTTCAAGAGTCTTTATATCTTCTATCTATTTATTAATTATATTAAAAAATTGCTTATAAACTGAGAGTGTTACTTCTTTAGCATCTTTTCATATTTATCTTATTATTTAAGTTATAGTACGTAAAGTTTTAGAATTGGATATATTTTTCATAATAGATTATTCTTCTATTTTTTAATAAATTTTATCTTTTAATTTCCTTCATATTTATTGATATTTTCTTCTAAATCTTGCTGGAAATAAAATATTTTTGATTTAAAATTTGATTTATATAGCAGTGGTAGCATCTTAATCCAAAGGTTTATTTTGTCTATGCCCTTGGTTGATTAAATTTCTCATAATTAATTTCTTGATTAAAGAAACTTAAAAATTAAGAAACTGATAAGATATGATATTATTAGATATGATATACAATTATCTAAATGTTTTATTTAAGAGAAAGCATCTATATTACTTTGGATTTAGGTTACTATAATTATCTATTATACATTTGTACACCCTTTTGATTTATAAGTACTAGATATTTAGCAAACAAGTTTCTAAATGATTGCTAGCAATTATTATGGGAATATCTAGTCAACATTTTATATTATATCTCTTATAATTAGATATATTAAAAATAAAATTTTCACTTAAGCCAAATATTTAAAATTAACTAGCTATTTTAACCTTCAAATCAGAAGGCTTATAATTTATATTAAAGCAAAAGCTCCAATTTGGTATTTTTGTTAATTGTAAGCTCTTTAAGCTCTAAGTTATTTAAATTAGCTTTAGAAATAATTTAGGTTCTCTGTAAAATGTTTTAATTTAAAACATTAGAACTTGAATACTTAGCTACTAATAAGCATAAATCCAATAATTAAAATAGATTAATTTAAAGAAGCATTATGAAAAGCATTATAGTTATAATTTTGGTATCTTTAATTTTAAGTTTCTTTATTTTTACAATGTTCAGATACTTTATTTATAAGCATATTTTAGTTAAAAGTACTAGCTGCTAAAGCAAACACTAAATGTAGATAAAGCTAAAATACCTTTAATTTATTAGAAGTATTAATTTTCTTATATTCTAAGTAAATATAATAGAGCCAAATTAAATAACTAACATTTATTAACTTTAGATTAAATTTTCTGATTAAATGCTTTATTTTCTTATGCTAGTTATGATCTATTTCATTTAACATTTTGGTAAGCTATATTCAAAAATAAATAAATTAACCACTATAATTATTTAGAATGATGAAAACTAGCGAATTCCTTAATATAAGTATTCATCAAAGACTTAGATCAAATATTTACCTTTTTTATTTTAATAATCTTAAGAGCGATTTTTATTGCTAAGCTGATTTTTTACTAGAAGAGAAGATGCTTTAATACTTATAAGCTAAGCATATTATATAGATAATTAATTGACTAAATAGAAAAAGGTTTAGTTATTAGCTATTTTATATATAATAAACTAGCCTTTTTATTTTAATGCATGCTATTTATAATTATTAAGATACAATTACTTTAATATAAATTATAAATGATGGTATGCTTTTAGATTTATACTTATTTAAGAAACTATTTCACTATGTATTGCTATATCCTAATAAGTATAAATAGTAACTCTTTAGATATTTATAATCCAAACCTATTTTATCATTTATCCAACTATTTTATTATACTTACTCATTCCTTTTTATTATTACTACATACTTCTAAAAAATCCTAATATTAATACTACCTTATAAATTTAAAAATAGTCACAAAGTAAATTAGGATAAATAAAGAGTTTATCAATAATAAGCATTTAGAAAAAAGTAAAAATGTTAATAAAATAGAAAGTTAATCTTATAATAAGTGTGTATTATAATTAAACTATTATTAAGATATTCTTTTATTTTAATTAATATAACTAATATCAACCACTCCTACTTTAACTTCATTAACTATATATGCTATAATTCACAAAACTTTTTAGTCAATTACTTTTAAAATCAACTAGAAAATAATAGATCAAACGATACAGTTTTTATTACTAGTTTAACTAACTACAAATACTTTTTCGATAGAACTGATTGGTGTTTGCAAGTATCAGCTTATGAATAAAAAGAATAAATAATTTTATAGAATTAATAAATTTATTTTATTAACTTAAAGAAAATTATATTTCTATCTTAATCCCAAGAAAACATCTAACTTCTTATATAGATCAGGCTCTTTGAAACCATAAATCAGCTAGCTTTTTATAATAATGTAGATATTATGCTGAACATCTCAAATTTTTAGATTTAATTTCTCAAATTTTTGCCAATATTCAATCAAAAGTTATAAGCTCAAAATGCTTGTATAGCTAGATTTCCAAACTTATGTTTAAGTTATAAAAACTTCCAAGATGCATATAGCATGTACTTTCTAAGAATTACTTTTTCTTTATATAATTTAAGTAATTATAATTTATTATCTCTCTTATTCATCTAAATAATATCCTAAATCTAGGAGGATTTAAGTTTTTTAGCATAGTCTCGAGAGATTTTAATTTTATATTAAGCGATGTGCTTTCTAAATCGCTGATTTTATAAAAATAAACTTACGGAATTCCAAATTCTAAAGAATTTCGAAACTAAAATTTATAATAAAATCCACTAAAGTTTCTTTAATAAATGCTTGTTAAGTTATTAGCTACTCATTCCTTTATGCTTCTTTGCTTAATTTAGTATTTATTTCCATAAGTCAACACAAACACTTAATATCTCTAAAGACCTACTTAATTCTTAAACTTATAATCGCAACACTTTATAAAGAAAGCAATAGAAATGGACTAAATTCATTAGTTTAAAACTCTAAAGAAAACTAGAACCTCTAGCTCCATTTAAAAATTCGATATAGTTTAAAAATAAAAGTTTTCTCTTGGAAATTTTGTTAAGTATGTAAATAATCTTATTCCAGACGAATTTTGATAAATTAAAATCTAAAGGAAAAAAATAATGAAAAAAATAATTTAAATTAAATAATTAAATATAACCTTAACTCATAAAGTTTAAGAAATTATGCTCATAAACATTTATTTTAAATAGCTATGGAAATTAAACATAGATTATCAAAAGAATAAACTTCTAAGTAATAATTATTGATCTTAATAAAGTTATCAAAATTTAAGGAGTTTAGTCGTTTTAATTTTCCTTTCAAAATCGAACCAAATTAAAAATATTATAAATGGCTTAGGCTATACTTATTTAGAGTGAAATCAATATTAACTCTTCTCTAAATTTAAATTAATGTGGATAAGATTTCTGCAAAGAGTGTCTTATGTGATTGAAAAGCTAAGAACAGAAAAGCTCATGCTAGATCTGTAAATCCTAAAGACAGAATTTAATATAATTAGAAGGAGAAAATTTTTAATTAGAAAGGGTATAAAATAATGAAGGAGCACTAGAAAAATCTAAAGAGACTGAAGAGCATTCCAACCCTTAATAAAATATAGAGTAGAAATGCTAGATTCGTAATTTAAATATGTGTTGAAAATGCTTCCTTAATACATATAGAAATACTCTCCAAGTATAAAATTGTCAAAATGAACAAGCTGACTAAAAATTCTTAGAGTTAAAGACTGCTGTCTTATAAAACTTGGAAACAGTTTAAAAACTTTTAGAAGCATAATAATAACTAATTATGGATTAAGAGTACCTTAAATAAGAAGAAAGATAAAATAAGCCGAAAGAGGAAAACAGCTCAAAATCAGAATTTTAAGAGGATGAATAGCAAGAGATCCAGATAGATAATACCCAATTACTCAAATAAAGAGAGCAACTGATTGAAATTGCCGCTTAATTACCTCAGCTAAAAATGGATCAGGACAATAAAGCAATAGACAAGGTAGTAGAAGAAGTTAAAAACTTATAAGAAATAATATCTACTCTCAACTTTGCTCCTAACCAAGATGAGTAAGGAATTTACTTAAAAAAAACTATAATTAGAACTCAAAATTCAATAGCATAAACAGAATATAACATTAAATTAACTAAAACATTCCATTAAGGAATTTAAAATGAAGAAAGCAATCTAGAGGAAATTACAATTTAGCTTAACGAAGAATAAGCAAAATAAGTATTAGATGTTGAAATAAAGTAAAATGAAGAAAGGGTTGGAAAATAAATTGAAATTAAAGAGACAAAAAAGGTTGAGTATGAATAAAGTCTATAGCAATAAGAAATAAAATTATAACCATTTGAAATTGATTAGAATTAAGGAGATTAAAATAGCAAATAGAATTAAGGAAATTAAATTAGCAAATAGAATTAAGGAGATTAAAATAGCAAATATAATTTATAAAATTAAAGCAATTAAGAATCTACAAATTCCTTGATTCAATTACTTTAAGAACTTGATACAAAAAGTTCATTATTAAATGATAATTCTGCCGAACGAATGGAAGGGTAGTCTCTTGAAGGCACTGAAGAAATAAATTTTGCAAGCTTTTAGAGCTAAGAATTTGAGGAATTTAATCCATTATAATAAATGTAAAAGCTTCGTAATAATTTAAAAGATGAGACTAATGAAAAATAATACAAGCATGAAAGATAAAATGTTTTTGATTTACCTAATTCTATAACTAGTTCGGATTTTTAAAATGATCTGGACAATTAAACATAAATTGCAAAGGAAGAAAAAACCTTTAATATCCAAAGCAAAATAAGTAATGAAGAATTTGAAAAGCAGAAAAAATAGCTACAAAATAACATTGAGAAAATTAACAGAATGGAACAAGAATTTAAAGATTTAACTGACTCTGCCATGCAAAAAGATTAATAAATTGAGGAAATGCAGGAATAAATTCAAAGTTTAAGCTAATAAAAGGAACTTTCAGAAAAACTAAATGAAGATTTAAAAAATTCCTTATAAGCTCGAGATTAATAATTATAAGAATACCTTTAAGATAAGCAACAAGAAAAATAGGAAGAAAAACAATTGAGCGAAGTAAACAAATAAGAATCATAAAACGAAGAAAAAAATTAGACCTTCATTTTAAAATAATAAATGCAAATTTTGGAGTAATAACTCAATTCCTAGATAGCAGAATAGAGGCAATAAATTGCCTCTTTCAATGAAAACTTAAAAAAAATAACAAATTAAAACGAAAAACTACAAAAAGACTAATAATTATTAAGAAATACCTTATAAGAAAAAATGAGCTTGATAAAATAAAAGGATAATTATTTACTTTAAGTGCAACAAGAATTAAAAAAGTAATCACAAATAATTGAATAGCTTTATTAAATTGAAGAAAACCTCAAACAAGAGATAAACTAAAAAATAAACTAAAATAAAGAAAACTAAAATTTGGTAGAAATTGTATATAAACAAGTAGAGAACTTGTACTCTGAAAGAAAATAATACATTAACTAAAAAGTGAAATTCGACTATATTGTTTAAAATCTTGATCAGAAGATTAAAGATTTACAAAATAAAATAAATTAATATGAGTAATAGCTTTAAGATAAATCATCAGAAGAAGAAATTAAATAAGAAAAAAAAATATAAGAAGAACCTAAGGATCAAAATTAGCAATAAGATAAGGATTTAAATAAAATTATTGAGCTTCAATAAGTTTAGAAAGAACTTGAAAAAAAGATATAAAATTAGATTACTTAAAATGTAGACTAAGCAAAATAAATTATATAAATAGAAGAAGAAAATAAAAAATTGAAATAAGAAAGGCGTTGGTGCAATAAGCAAATTCAAGATTGCTTTAATCAAGTAGATGCACTTTAAAAGGAAAAATAAAATATGTAAGTAAAAAATTCTAAATTGGAAGTTGATATTTAGCAATTATTTGAATGAAAGTCTAATCATTAAGAGTAAGAGGAATTATACAAATAAAGAAAATAAATGCTAGATGAGAATGAAGCTTCACTTATGAGATACTCAATTTAGACATAAGAAATGTCGAATGTAATTAGATAGATAGAGGAATAAAAATTGAGTTATGAAAAAATTAATTAAGATCTTGAAGATTAGCTTAAATAAAACGAAAGTAAAATAGAATAATTATAGAAATCTGAAGCTAAATTTAGAGAAGATACAGAAAATCAAGAAAAAAGTAACAGTAGATTAGAAGCTTAATTAAAAGAAAAAAAAATCCAGTTAAATGAACTCGAAACAAATTTAAAGGATACTTAAGAGTAATTAAAAAGCCATCAAAAATAAAACTTAGATCTTAATTAAATGTTAAAGGAACTTGAATAAGAAAAAACTTAATTAATCTCTGAAGCAAAGCTAAATTAAATAACTATATAAGAAAATGCAAATAAAGAGCAAAATCTTCGTAAGGAGTTATAACAAACATAAGAAAATTTCAAGATTTTTTATGATGAATCGTAGTTGTACAAGAAAAAGTATTAAGATAATCAAGAATAACTTGAAAAAGTGGATATCCTTTAATAAAAGGCTGAATAAGAAAAACAAGATTTAATTAATGAAAAATAAGCAAAAGAAGAACTAATAAATTAGTAAGGTATAAGGATCAATAAACTCATTGAATATAATTAAAACCTCTAAAATGAAAATGAAAGGATGATTAAAGAAATTTAGAGTAATTCAATCTATCATGAAACCAAGTTACAGGATTTAAATAGTTAAATATAAAATGACTAAAATGAAATCTCTGATTTCAAAGAATAAACTTAATAGTAAATACTCTTAATAGACAGTCTTCAAAAAGAGAAGCAAGATCTTTACTTACAAAATAAGAATAAAAACGATATAATAACTAATCAAAATAGTCAGATTTAAATTTATAATGATCAGCTAAAGCAATCTCAACTTGTAAATCTAGATTTGGAAGCTTAATTAACTTAAATTAAAGAAGAAATTAAATCTTTAACAGAAAGCAAGTAATAACTTAACCACGACTTAGAGTAAGATTGATAATAAATTTAATCTTTAAATGAAAAGCTAGAAAATTTAACTTAAGAAAATAAACAATTAGTTTAAAATACTGAGAGTCTATAAAATCAATTAAGCGAACAGCATAATATAATGTCTATCCATAAAGAAGATATTTAAAACTATGAAAATGAAAATAAAATACTTATTTAAAAATTAGAGGGTCAAATTATTTAAAACAATGAGTAAGAAAAATAATAAGAGGATTTAAAATAAAATATAGAATAGCTAAAATAAGAAATCTTATAGAGTAATTAATAGCGAGAATAGCTAGAAGTTTAATTAAAAAATTGCTCTTAATAAAAAGTAAAAGACAATTTATAGATATAAAGCTACAATGATTAGATTTAGCAAATGAATCAAGAAGCCATAAAATTTAAAGATTAAATCAAAGAAGATGAAATTAAAATCTAGTAAGTTAGATAAAAGAAAAAGTAACTAAAATAGAATAAAACATAATAGGAAGATTTGATTAATTAACTTAAAAAATAGAATTAAGAAATGCCTGTAAAACTTAATATATATATCAAAATGTTCAATGAATAGTAGTAGGAAAATGAAAAACTTAAAAAATAAGTAGAAAAATAAAATTTACAAATGCAAGACATTGAAAAATTATAATAGTATATTAAGCAGATTATAGAACAAAAACTTTCAATCTAGAATGAGTTATAAAATATCAGCAATAAAAATTTAGAGAATGAAAATGAACTGAAGAAGAAAAATTAGAGAATATAAATCCTTGAAGAAAGTATTAATTAATCATAAGAGAAAATAAATGAATCAAATTATATTAAATAGCAAATAAATGCTCTTTCTTAAAATAACAAATACTTACAGGAATAAATTCAATAATAAAAATATACAATTTAAAATTTAGAAAAAGACAATAAATAAAAAAATAATTTTACATAATAGCTTGAATAAAAAATTACTGAGCTTAGTACAAAAACAAAAAATTCAGAAAAAATAGAATAAAAAGTAAAATATTTGGAAAGGTAGATTCAAGAATAGTAAGAAGAAATTAATAGTAAAGCAAAAAAATTACAAGAAAAAAACTAAAATATTATATTATAAGAATAAACTATTTAATAACTTTAAAAGGATTTTCAAAATAATGTATAAAGTATAACTGAAAATAGCAAAAAATTAAGGGCTGACTTAAATAATTAGAAATAACGAAATGAATAACTTTAATCGGTAGCTTAATAGTACCAAGATAGAATCACGTATTTATAATAAAGCTTAAATGATATATAAAAATAGTAAAGTAAATTGGTGTAGTAAAATGAAACATTGCAAAGAGAAATTAAGTAATACTAAAGTAATAATACTTAATCATAGCTTAGTCAATCATAATAAATGAAAGAATCAATTGATTATAGAGAGTAAGCATAAAATCTCCAATAAATAAAAAACAGACTATAAAATGAGAATAAATAATTAGAGCAAGAACTATTATAAAGCAATTTATAGATAAATCAACTTATTAAATAACTTTATAGGTCCAATCAAGTCTTAAGATAAGATTAAAACATTGATCAACTGTAATGGCAAATTTAAGATTAATTGAGAGAAATTCAAGAACTTTAAGAAGAAAATATGAAATTACGAGCTGAAAATTAAAATCAAAGCCAAAAGATATCTTAAATGTTATAATACTATCCATAAGCTTCTTAAATTTTTTACAGTAAGTAAAGCATAATAAGAAGAAATAACTATAATAATTAAATTTAAAATCACTATTTAGCAATTTCACTTAACAGTAACCAATAACTTTCTTATGATTTTAATCAAAATAAAAAGAATTTATTATAAATAAATAATATGAATCCAGTTTACTCAAACTGAACCAAATCAGTTTAAATCAGTGATGATCAAATGGTATTAGCTGGAGGGTTTGATAATTAATATTACAGAAACAACATTCTGGTTGTTAGCTAACTAAATGCTTAAAAGTATAATTTGCTTTTTCCAAAGAAAGTAACTAATTTAGCATATGATAATAATAATCAAGTCTTCATTATTGCAGGAAACGATTAGCAGTTTGAATCTCATAAATGTGAAAAATTTAATTTATAAACTTGTAAAAATATTCAAATAGCAGATCATCCTTTGTAGACCAATAATTTTGGCATATCTAGCTAATATGACTTGATTTTTACGTTTGGAGGAGTGTGTTTATATACAGACATTGTGCATTTATACGATAATATAGTAAACAAATGGTTTTAATTCTTCTAAAACTTACCAAGACATGCACCTAATTGCTAAGCAGTTTTTTCTCCTGATTTTGATGCTATTTTCATTTACGATAAATTCAAAAATTTAAACAGCACATATATTTTTGACTTCCATCAATTTTAAATTCACGGTTAAGAATTTCCCACAAATAAGGGCACACTCCTGTGGTTTAACTCCATTTATTGCAGAAAAAGAATATTCAGTTATGATTAAGAATAGACCCTACTCTGTTACGATACGAGCAATAAAATATGGGAAAGAGTGCATTAGTAACATCATCTTTTAGTTTAATTTACTTTTTAATATTAAATTATTTATTTCTTTAACTAAAATTTATTAATTTCCTTATTATTTACTAATAATGCTTTGTATTTTAAATATCTCACTTCTAGTTACATCAAGAGCTTATAGATCTACCTTATTTATTAAAAACTTGGAATGGATTAAAATTTAGTTTTAGGAATTAAGCCATAGTAAATAAATAAAATAGATTATCAATTTAACAAAGTTTATTAAAGAATAATCATTCACTAGTTCTCAAAGAATAGTGATTTATAGCATTTTTGATTTAATGCTTATTAAAATATTATGCTTTATTTAAGAATTTTTCTTAATTAATGCTTTCAAACTTTTATAAATAAAAAGACCAAGTATTTGTATATTCAAACATGAATATACTTGGTTTTAGCAAATTTACTAATGTAGAAGTTTACTTTTTTGCCAAAATATCAATCAGCAAGCTTTTATAAAACTTATCTGTTTAGTTTTTTTTTATTTTCTCAAACTTACAAAAATCCTACAGTGTATTTTTCAATTTAGTTACTTAGTTTGATGAGAAAAATGGGCTTACACAAATAGAAAAATTCCATTTAAAAATTTTATATAGTGATAGCTATAAAACTCCAAAGTATATAATTAATAAAAGATTAAGAAACTAATTAGTGATTGAAATGCTCATAATGCATTTCAATCGAAATAAAAAGGTGAAATAATATTAATTTATCTATGATTTGTTCCTTTTATTTTTTTCTTTATATCTTTTTTCATGATATACAGATTAAAAATTATTTAAAGCAAGGAGAGTCAAATTCTAAAGAATAGTATAAATAGCTATACTTTGATGAAAATTTATAATTAATGAGATAAAGAAAAAATTAAATTACAAATAATATCCTAACTATAATAAAATTTATATCAAGGCTCTCCTACTAGGTTTTAAAAGTATAGAGAATAGCCTTTATATAAAAATAATTTTTATTATAATATATCTTTAAGTTGGCTATCTTTTACCTTTATTTATTTTATAAAATGTTGAAGATTTAATTCTCCTATCTCAGTAAGCACTTGAATTAAAATAAAATATCAACAGCAAAATAAAAAAAACTAGATAATTCATTTTGTATACTTATCTACATAATACAGCAATCTTCTAAATATCTTTCTTTTCATACTTATTTTTAAAGCATTAAACAAAACAATTCTATTTCTTTAATTTTGGTTCATCTCTTTTCATTAGTGAACTTATTAGAACTTTCTTTATTCTGAAATTTCGAAGCAAAATTCTAGTTTATTTTTAATTCTAAATAACTCTTTGCTGAATTTCTGACCTAATACTAATTATTCTAATTAAATAATTTTAGAGTTATAAGATTTTAAGACTTTAATTATTTAGAAATCTTTCAAAGCATATCATATAATAAACCTTTTATAATAAATAAAATCTCTTATTTAATTTTCCTTACAGTACTTTTTATTTTCATCTGCTTTTATTTTTTAATTTATCCTTTCAGCAACTTTGATTTTGAGATTCTTTTGAAACTTCAAAGAACATTAATTTTATAAAAAGAGACTAATGTTCCTAATAAAATTTGGTTGAAGAATTGATTTCATAAGCAAAAGCAGGATTGAATTTTTAAAAGAATTATTAAAATAGGTAATAAAATAATAGTAATATCAATTATATTTTACTATATATTGAGCAAGCTTTAATTTTGATTATTTTAATTCTCTCTATCTATTTCCTAATACCTCAAACTCCTCTTATAATTTAAGTTTAAGCCTTAATTTTCTTTCTATTTAAGAACATATTGCTATTATTTTTTATTTTAGAATCTAAGAAAACACTATTTATCATTAAATTAATTTATGGTTTTATTCCTTGTCTACTCACTGAAATGATCTTAAAGCCTTAGTGATATGATTAGGATTACCCAAGATCTTCAGTTTATATATTTACAGGATTTTTCTAAATAAATAATAATAAGCTACCACTAAAAATATTTATCTAGCATTTTAAATTAGATATATGATTATTCCTTTCTAAACCTTTTATATACATTTCTATAAGTATTCATTTGGTCAATTACTCTTATTACTATTATTATATTTAATAGTTAGATAATTCAAAAGTGCTAAAATTAATTAAGATGCTCTAAAGAGCAACTATTTAGATCTTTTTAGCTTTAAATTTAAGATACTTTTATCATTTTTAATCTTATTGCATAGCGATTCTTCTTTCTATCTCTAGATATTAATTATTTATAGTTAACTGAAAGGCTTAATACTTATATAATCAATATTTTGTTTTAAAGGAGAAGCTTTTTCCAGTTTAACTGGATTAAATTTCTAGCTGTAGCTTATTAATTTTATATTTTATGCTTTTTTTATTTATTTAAAAAGTAGCAAAATCCATAAATAATTGTATTAAGATTATATTAAACTAGCTAAACTTTTATAGGTTTAACACTAGCTATATAAAAGATTTTTAATTATTTCATTACACAACAGTTTACTATTATTTAAACTATTTTAGAGACTAATAATCATATAACTTAATAAACTCTTTTGCTTATATTTATCTAATAAGCTAAATACTAATTATACAAGCATAAGTCTTAACTGCTAAGTTATTAATATTATATTTATTTAATAATAAGCAGAATTAACTTAAGCTATTTATTATATATTTGTGTACTAATGCTTATTAATAATAGTTAAGTCTTCACTTTTAATTTTTATAATTGTAGTATTTTCCTATATCAACTACTTCAAAATACAAATTTGATTTTTTAGATTAGATGAGTATATAACTAATATTTAAAGCTGTCTTATACTTAAAACGCTTGCATCTATAAAAAGTTTTAAAATTTGTCTAGCAATATTTTCATTATATAATTACCATCTTCTATTATAGATCTTCATTAATTCAGACTTAATAGTTAAAAAGATCTAGATATAGAATGTTTATGTATAATAAATTACTTAAGGAACTAGTAGCTAAATAGCTATAAATAAATATATTCTCTAAGCTTTAATTTAATAATAGTAACCTAAGTATACAATTATAGCTCTTAGAAGGGATTATCAAATTAATTAAAATTGATTTATACTTTTAAAATAATAGTTATATAAGCTTTAGTTTCTTATTTATAAATATAAGCTATATTTTAAAAATATAGCCTGAAGAATAATTAACTACTAATTTAATTGTATAGATCTTTATGAAAGCTAAAAGCAGATATAAATAGAAAATAAGTTAGGATAGAAATATTAATTTAGATATATAAATAAAAATAGAGGATATCAAAAGATAGTTATTTTTATTATTTTATAGTTTATTACCAAGAATTATTAGCTATGTTTAGTTAGTTATGTAAGCTCCTTAACTATTAATCTTTAATTATGAGTCAAGATTTTCTAATTGTGGGCTATCTAAATTTTATAAGAATAGCTATCTATTTATTTTTATTTTGCTAGCCATATGTTTTATTATATTTATCTTATGTTTTAAATAGAAAACCCTTATAGATTTGAATAGCGTATATATAATATGTTATACTCTTTAAAATTGCTCTGTAGGGAAGAATTTAAATCGAATAACTCCTTTGAAAGTATTTAAGAGATATTGCTTATATTTAAATTGAAAACAATTAGAGTTTACTTTATATCTCCATCAAGCATTTCTTCAAAAATAATAGTCAATTATCAGCTAATGCATAAAAGACAAAACTAAGAGAAATGCTATAAGCTAAATCAGCTATTTAACAAAAATTAGATTCATTTTTCTAAGAACATGCAGCTATAAGCATCAAATAACTATATTCTTACTACTATTTATTTACATAATATAGGAATAGCATTTATAGATGCTTAAATTTAATTTATTTAAATATAATTCTCTAATTATCTCTAAAATCGTTATTATATTTAAAATATAAACAAGTTTAACAGAATTTTATAGATCTAATTTTCATTTTTTAAGTTATAACTAAAGAGAGTAGAATATAAATTAAGCAAATACTTTGAAAAATAAAGCTATAAAGAATATAAGTATTGAAGAACTGTAAAAGGTTGCTATTGTCTTAATAACCAGGCGAATTAAGAATATTATATTATAAATGTTTGATATAGTTATAAATTAAATATCGCTTGAGTTATTAAAGCAAGTTATTTAGTTTAAACAACTAAAACCTTTATTATTTTATATATAATTCCAAGAAAAATGTCGGACCCTGCTCTTAAATCTAAATTAGTATCTTTATTACAATAAGTCGAAAAGTCTAAAGATTGGGAGTGAGCAGACTTAATTAAATGACTTTAAAAAGTTTAAAATACTATCGAAAAATATCCTAAAAGCTCTATTCCAAAAAAAACTCAACTTACTAGAAGATTATCTTAGTGCCTTAATCCAAATCTTCCTCAAGGATTGCATACTTCAACTTTAAAAATTTATTAAACTATTCTTAAGAGAAGCTAACCTCAAGATTTAGGATTGATCGCCTGTGGTTTGTTTCCTTATTTTTAGCATGCCTCTCCTTAGAATAAAGAGATATTTCTAAATATCATAGAAGAGCAAATACTATAATATGGCGTATAGCTTTAGTATTGCATTGTAGGATTAATAACTGCTTTACTTCCTGGACTTGAAGATTTAGGTAATGAAAATTTGACTCTTAAGATTTTTGAAATATTTGATAAATTATCTTAGACCATTGGAAGTAGGGCTACGTTTGGTTCTGTTTGGATCGTTTTACTAAGAACTCCTCGAGTCAGACTTCCTGCTTTAACATTGCTTTAGAAAAAACTTCCAAATTTAGAACAAAAGCTATAAGAAGACGCTGAGATTTTAAAACAATATCTTCCAAATAAGCACAACTTGGTAGTAAATGCTTTGGTGGCTGGACTTTAAGATGAGAATATACTAGTGATAAGAAGTACGCTTGACTTTATTAAAGGGCATTTTAGGCTACATGGAGAAGTTTTATCAAATAGAGAAAAAGTAATTCTGCTTGAAGCTGCTTTGTATCTTTTCAGCAAAAAAGAATTCACACTTATTAGAAGAAATTTCGAGTGGATGCTGGAAGGATAAGAAGCTCCTTCATAATAGTTATTTGATATTTTAATACCAGCACTTAAGAACGTTTTTAATAAAAGCGTTAAAAACAGCGAAGAGGCCTTAATTCCTTTGAATATTATTGATAAACTTTTAGAAGACTAGTTTACTGCTACAATTCTAGAAAATCTAAGTCTTGATTTAATGAAATATGTCGAAAAGCATTCTGGCAGTACTTTTGGTATTGAACTTATATCAAAAGCAATTTCTCTAATTTAGGGATTAGAAGAAAACTAAAAATACGTTTGGAAATCCCTAGCTGATTATCTAGAAACTGATTAAATTTCAGGTATAAGACTTATCAAGTTTGCTTCTTAACACTATAAAGTAGATATCAACTTTGCTATGCCTATTCTCAATAAACTTCTATAAGAAATGTCTCATCTCTTAAACAACATTTAAAGCTTTGATCTGCTACTTGCAAGTCTAAAATTAGCAATAGAATTGGTTAGGCAAGTCTAAGTTGTTGAGTAAGAAAACAAAAAAGTGAAGTGGTTTTTAACATAAAATGAGGTAATAGAAAAATCTATAGAGTCTTATTGCTTTTATATATTCAAGTTTTTATAGCTTTTAGAGCAGAACTAGAATGATGAAATAAAGGAGGTTTTCTATACAAGCGCCACTTTGCTTTGGGAGATAAAAGAATCACTCGTAAAAGTTTAAGATTTGAGCTCTGAATGATTTTAAGCAATCTTAAAGGTTTCTTAACTCTAAAACATAGATTTTTGCTTGATTGCAATCGAATTAATAACGAAGTTGGATTTGTCATAGTAAGTAACTAAAGAGAAGATATTTTAAGAATGGAGTAAGACAGCTATGTATAATATGTGAAAAATCTTAGGTAAGATTAGCGAAGATAGAGCTGCTTTACTCTTGTCTAAGTTACAATCCATGTGCCCTGATGTATTTGCTCTAGTTCTTACTGAAGCCCTTGTTGGAAACAAAAAAGTAAAGAATATTCGAAGATTCGCCGAGTTTTGGAGGCTACTAACTCCTTAAAATTTAGGAGGAGTTTTTGGAAAAGGAAATGGACTGTGGATTATGCTTGATTATTTAGAGCACGATGATCCTTTGGTACGTTATGCTGCTAGAGAATGGATGGAAGATTCAGTTCCTTCGTTATAACATATCTTAGATCCTTTGCTTGAGATTTTATTGCATAAATCAACTAAGAGATACGTAACAAACAGCAAAACCTATTTTTATCAATATGCCTATGATTGTCCTCGAATAATAGATGCTTTTAGAAAGCTAAGAAGCATTATCTTAGTAGGTGGTGGATCTGCTATGAAATAAATTTCTTTAATTTAAGTTAGCAATCAAATTTTATAGCTTAACTAAGAAGAGCATGGTAATCTCAAGGATAGCTAAAACTGCTCAAATTACATAGATTTGCTCATATTAATCTCTTTACGTTTCGTTTAAAGTTAAGCACTTGAATCAATGTCATCTGCTTTATTCAAAGAAAATTTAGCCGTAAACTCCGCTAGCTCTTAATTTTTGGAACTATTGCTTTAAAGAGTAGAAGCGAAGGAAACTACTTAAATAGCTCATTATATAGTATGGCCAGTTCTAACATCCTTGAATCGAGCGATAACAACTAAAGATGGAGTGATGTAAGTGCAATTACTAAGCTTACTACAAGCCTTATTTTTCAAATGCTAATTCGTAACTCCGGCAAATATCCCTTAATGTCATAGCGTTTTCAGTTCAAATCTATTCTAAAATATACTAATTCAAGGATTGAAGAACCAAGAAGTTTTTGTAAGAAGGCATTTTATAAACTTCATATGTAAAATTTTTTAAAACTTAAGAGAACTTTTAAGACCCGAAGAATTATGCCAATTTTTAGAGTAGATAATAAAAATATTTTGCTAGCTGATTGAGAATAAAGATAAGCTAGATATATAAAACCTATTTGCAGGTTTAAGGCACATTATTCATGATTGTCTTAAATTCATTAAATAGAAAATCATTAATAGCAACGAAGAATTTTATACTGAGTAATAGTAGAAATCCCCTACACTTATGGGCAAAGTAGTGAATGTTGTTACTTTGGGAATTGTTAAGTCTGAAACTAATAAAAAAGTTAAGCAAATGGATCCTTGGCAAAAGGTTACTTCCACTATTTTTAAATTATTACCTGATATTTTAATAGCTTGTCTCAATTGCTTTTCAGGAAGTATAGGGTAGGATAATATCAAGAGTTAAGGGATTAAATCGTTTGAAGGAGTTTAGAGAACAGAAGTGATACGTTTACAGGGAACAGATGTTTAAGTATTAAATTTGCTTAAACCAATTATTAGTTAGCACAACTTTCCAAGTAATCTTTTATGCAGCTGAAGTTATTACTGCTTTTATAGAGCTTTGAAATTCGAAAACTCTCTATTAGAAATCAAGTAATGAGTTGGCTAAGCTTGCAGCTTTATTAATTTCACTAGAAGTTCCATTTATAAACGTTATATAAGGAGTTCAATAGTTCATTATCTAGTAAATAATTCCTTAAAAGAAGCATAAAAAGCAGAAACTTGCTAATACCAATAATGGCTAAATATTCCCAATGTTCCATTTCCTCTATGCGTATCTTAGTTATTATCCTCATCCTGTTATTCCATTGGAAAGCCAGTAGTTAGCTAAAAGTACATGATAAAGTTTGCTAAAATTGTTGGAAATTTTTGAAAAATACTAGACATTCTATGGGTATTTATGGATTTTAGAACTAATGAATATTGCAACATCCAGACTTCCTACTGACTTTTTTTAGTAAGACAAAGAATTAAGAAATTAAGTTAAAGATTTCGTCTAGAAAGTATTAAATATACTAGTAAGCTGCTTAGTTTCGGAAAAGAAGAAAATACCAGATTTAGATTTTACACTTTATGAGCCATGATCTCCTTCAGTATTTATGGATTATGTATTCTAGGAAAAAGAAAACGAAGAACTTTAGTGGAAAACTCACATGATATACACACTAAAACGCTTGCTTATTTCAATCTCCTAAATTGTAGTATTCCACGAACCCTAAGAAAAGCAAGTAGTGTTTGTTACAAATACAACAAACTCAATAATTACTTTGTTGAATACCTCAATTCCCTTTGCCTTATATAAAGACATCACAATTCTATTCAATACATTGCTGAAATAATACGATGTTCTAGCAAAGGTATACAGAAAAGAAGTTATGGACTATCTCATGTCTGATAATTTTTTCAAGAAAATGAACGACGATATTCAATGTCTCCATCTTTGGAAAGGAATCCTATAGATAGTAGTGAATGTCAATTATTCTGACAAATCTGCAATAATAATCGATATCCTTGGCAAAATCTCTAGTACGATGTTTTCTAGTAAGGAAAGTGAAATTCAATAAAAAATAAGAAACTTAAAGAGATTAAGCTTCATTATTTATTCTGGTGAAACTGACGACTACACTAATTGTATTGGAACAGTCATAGAAAAGCTAGTTGATTATCTAAAAACAGGAGCCTAAGAGATTGGATGCACTGCATTATTCTGCTTGAGAATTATGTTCTACAAGCTAAGTCTCAACTCCTTAACAGAAAATTGATACAGATTCTGGCCACATCTTGCCAGTGAGCTGATAACAACTTTCAAAACTCAGACTAAAGACTAGAATTTGGTTCTTTAGGCAATAAAGCTAATTGAGCTTCTTAGTGTAATAAAATGCGAGGATTTCTACTTGTAGCAGTGGATATTTTTATGTGATGGTAAGCTAATTTTATTATTATACAGTTTTCGGACTTAATTTTGGAGAGTAATAAGAGTAGCCTTCCACCTAATTTATTCCTTATCTTTAAAGAATGTTTATTAAAAATAAAGTCACTTTGTTTAGCGAAGACACTTAAAATGTAAACAAAATGAATACTGTCTCAAGATACTTATGCATTAACTTTACAAATGTGCAAAATGATGAGCTAACAATGAAAGGGCCAGCTTTAATTGGAATTACTGCTGTGAATAACGTTGAGAGAGTCGTACCTGACATTTAGAGTATAGAGAACGTCATCGATAAAGATTTTCTAGAATTTATCTACTCTTATTGAAGTTTTAACTTTACACCTTCTTTAATAATATTTAATAACTAAATTCCTTATTTTCATTCTCTAGAATTAGCTTTAAAAGTTTATTTCCATATATATAATAAGGAAAACATTGGTATTATTAAAGTTAAATTGATATGGTATAATCAAGACATTAGAAGCATTTAACATTAATTTGTTTCTTAATTCTACTATTAAAATAATACATACCTCTTTAATTATTAACTTAAGAATTTATTTTTTACAATAAATGACTTTAATCTTTTAATTTTATTATATTCATCATTCTACTATAAGATTTAGCTATCATTTAAAATTTAAAAAGGAGTCAATTGTACGAAAATATTAAATTATAACTGAGTAAATAATATAAAAAACTTGATTCTAAATAATTCAACATTCTCTTATTATAAAGCTATTTTCATACTTTTTGCCAATAACTCTTCTTATACACTTAACCTTATATTTTTCTATTTAATAGTTATTTATCTTGCTATAGTTAGGAATCACTAAAATATTCAGTTATATTCATATATGTTTGCTAATAAATTATTACTATTTAATTATTAATAATCTCAAATGCAGCTCTTACCTTAAGCTTTTGGGAAAGTATTTTAACAGTCATATATAAATTTAAATAAACTAAGCAATGATCCAAATTATTAAAGCTTAACTTGCTTATAAATTTAATCAAAGTAGCTTTGAATTATATATGACTTGCTGTATTTTCTATTAATAATTAAGTTTAAACTTAAAAGCAAAGTGATTGTTATCCTTATTAACAAGTAATAGTGTATAATAAAATGTTTTATTATTAATATTCATAGCAATAGCAAAATATTAGTCCATCTTTATCTCTTAATTTAACTTAATAAAAACTAGAAGAGATTTAATAAAATTATAGTAATTAAGACAGAGTATTAGTTTATTATGAATATAAGTAGTTAATTATAATTGTTAATTAATGAAGGGAATTAATAAAATAGACTAATTAGAAAACCCTGAACATATCATTTAATAATATCAATCTTAATTTCTTCCTTTTATAAACTTAATTATATTTTTATTCTGAATATTAAATTAAAAAAATATGATGCTTACTTATATAGAACCTAATAAATAAAAACAATCTTTTTTAATTTTATAGTTTCTATGACTTATTTATTAGCAATTAAATAATTAGATTTTCATTTTTCTCATTTTTAATTAAATCAAAAGTTAGTTTACATTTAATTTTTTAACTTTTGCTAGAACAAATAGCTTCTTTGTTTTTTTCATAAATATTAGCTATATTTCTTAGATATATTGAACCATGTTTATTCTTTAACAATTTTTTAGTTAAATCTACAATTTTAAAAACTAATAATTATTTAAATTATTCTCACTTTTAGCCCTTTAATGAAAATAGCAATAAGTTAATAATAATATAAACTTATTTTTAAGCTATAAGATTGTGTTGTATTTAGATATCTCTTTGATGCTTATTTTTATATTAATTTAATTTAATAAAAGCCTAGTTAGTTAACCCTAAATTAATATATTCTTATAATATGCTTAAGTATTTTTAATGATTGTAGGCCCGAAAAATAAATTGGATAACTATTATATTTAGCAATACTTCCAACTTAGTCATTTTATCTTCTAAATATAATTAAGATTCTTGCTAATATCATCTAGCATATCTCTATCCATCTAGTTTATCTAACTACAGGCTATATTATAAATATACTATTAAAATGACTCTTTAAGTGATGGAAAAATTGAGTTCTTTGTAGTTAAATAGATTAAATAGTGTTTATAATATTTAAATAAATAGCACAAGGAACTTAGTTGTATATGAGATATTAATAATGATATATTAATTAAATATTAAGGATATATACAGAAATAGAAACAGTACTTTGGTTATTGCTCTTTGGATCTTTAAACTTTTTCAAAGTTTAATAAAATAGTAAATCTAACCTTTCCATTTAAGAATGACTTAAATCTCTACGAAGATACAGGTAATTTAAAATATCTCCCTTATTAAATTAATGAAGCAGTCTAAAATATAAGCTGCAGCTTTTAATCTATCTAGGCTATTATATACCTTTTAGATTATTTAATAGTATAATTATCTTAATTTAAATAAAAGTATTAGTCTTTATAGAATTTAATAGTTAAAGCTATAAGGGTTTTTAATTATCTTTAAAATAAGAATAGTCAGCACTGTATTATGATGCTTGTTACTTATATGATAAAGTATAATTATTTAAATAATAGACACTATAGCCTATTAATGGGATAAGATACTTAGAATTAAAAGCATAATTCTTATAATCTCTTTTAGTTCTAATTTTATTCTTTCTTAAGTATAATGAATATGAGCTGGAACTATTAAAACAATAGGTTAGAATTTTATTCCTTTATTATGCTTAATCCCTTTTACTAATATAACTCTTAAGTCTAGAAATAATTCTCAATATTTACTCTCTCTTTAGTTCCTCAGAAGACCATCTAATTATAACTATATAGTAAATAAAATTTAAACAGATTCTGGAAATAAAAGCTATTTCCTTTATTATGGTTACTATTTAAGTTATAAATGAATATAGACTTAATGGAGGCATAGAAGATAAACTCAGATGTGTAGGAAAATATCTTAGTTAGGAATATAGATTAAGTATTAAAGGCATTTTTGAGAAAAAGGAAATTTAGGGAATCTATTGATTATGTTGCTTAGTAGATTTAGAGTAAAATTGATTTATATGGTGAAAATTCCTCAGTTGTATGAAAATGAGCTAAAATATATATAAGTAAACTATGTTGATTCACTATCCTATTTTATGAAGAAAAGGAGCCTTAGTAAGTGATAGAAGTATTGCTAAAAATAGAATAGCTCATATAAAATACTTTTGGGTATATCAAATTAAAATTCGCTAAAGTGAATGTTGAATTGTTTAACTACCTAGCTTGCTGCTATAGAAAAATCGGAAAGCTTAATGAAGCTTATGAGTATTTGAATAAAGCTTTAGAAAACTCTGATTCTCTAATTGAAAAGGCTTAAACTTATCTTAATATATGTACTCTATAATCCCAATTAAATAAACACAAGCTAGCTTTGAAAAATGCATTTAAAGCTATGCATCTTGTTTAAGAAGCATTAACCTCTGAAAATTTAAAGACTGCTATAGAAAAAAAAGGTTAGAAAATCCAGGTAATAGAAGAGTCTAAAAAGCTAATAATAATTTTATCAGTTTCATATTACAACATTGGAGTAGAGTTCGAGCTTTTATAGAACTATGAATAAAGTCTTGAGTACTATAATAGAGCTGTTCTAATAATAGAAATGAAAGCGCCAAATTTACCTATCGCTAATTATTTGAGATAAGCCTATTAAAACGTTTAAAAATATGTCTAGTTATAGGCTTGGGAAGAAGCTCATTAATTTAAATCCTTCGAGAACTTTAAGTCTAAGCAAAAAGAAACATATTAAAAATCTATTTAATAATAAGGAAAGTAATACAAAAGCAATTTGTAATAATCAAATTTCTAGTCTTAAAGCTCTTAATAAAATAAAACTGCATTACAAGGATTTCACCAAAGCTAGAAAGTTAGCGAAACTAATGACATTTATAATTAGTTAGATATGGATAATATAGCAGTTAAGTCTCTAAGAAGTACCAATAATTAAGCAATTGAGATAGAAAAAGAACTTGAAAATTTATAAGAGCTTGGGCTTTTGGAATGAGATATAGAGGATCATTATTAAAATAAAAAGCAGATATAGTTTAAATCTTCTTCTGATAGGAAAAGTAAAAGTCAAAATCAAAACACTATTTTTAATAAAGCTAAGAATTTTAGAAATAGCAAGGGAGAATAATTCTAGACTTAAATTTTTATTAACGAGTACGAATAAGGTATGGAAGTTTTGGTTGAAAGAGAACATGAATAAAAAAAAGTTATAAGTTCCTAAAAGATAACTCCGTAAAGCATAAGTTGAAAAGTTGTTTTGGACTAGGAAGAAAATCTTGAATCTAGCAAAAATTTATAGATTATCAATGAAGATGAAGAAGTAATTATAGCTGTTCTCTTTTCAAGTGCCAAAATTTTTAATTTAAAAATGTGAATCATATCTGTTTTACTGAACTAGGACAGCAAAGTCTCTATTTAAGCATCTCTTGCAGCAAGTAATTTGACATTCTATAAATAAACTGAAATAGTAGCACCTTAGGAAATAATAAGTAATGAAAACTTAAAGGAAAGATTTGGTAAAAAAGTGATAGAATAAATAGAAATAAGCAATAACTCTATTAATATCGAAAACATATAAGAAATAGTACTCAGTGAAGAAGAGATTTATATTAAATCACCAAATTAAGTTATATAAATAGAAAAGGATGAAGATATTAAATAATTCGAAGATATCTTTATAAATGACCCTAAAAAATAAGCAAAGGATTTGTATAAAATTTCTGAAGATTAATAAGAGTAAACAGAAGAAAGTAAAAAAGACACTGAAATATAAATTATTAAAAAGCAGAGTGTTAAAGTATATCAATCTGCTATTTAAATGAAGGAAAAATTCTTAGAAATGAAAAATTAAAACTTGCTAGTTAATCCAAAAGATCAAGTTATTTCACAAAATATTACAGTATAAAATCCAGAAGTTTTGTTCTTTGTAATGAGAGACTTTCTTGAGCAAAACAGCATTTAATTCTATAAAGGTGTTTCGCATGATAAATATTCGATTTATTCCTTATAGTCAGCTTTAGCATTAGGAAGCAGTGATACAATAGCATGTTAAATAACTTTGCAAGAAAGTTAATAACTAAATTTTAAGATACTTTAATAAAATGCCTCTTAGTATTAATAGTTTTTAATTGATTTTACTAAAGCGCTTTCAGCTGACCTAAATGTGAGAAAAGAACTTATTGTAATTCTTGGTTTGGAGTAAGGACTAAAAATAATTTTCAAAATAATAGATTTTATCGAAAATATAATCGATAATAACCCTTTTTAAAATATTAAAGATAAATTCCCAAAAAGCAAGCCTTAAGTAAAGCTAATTAACTTGTTTTAATAAGTTCAGCTTTCAGCTGATGATTTTGATCCAAATCATGATAATGAATGAAGTATTTAATAAAGCTCGGTCATTGAAAGAGGACCTAGTGGTAATACTCTAAAATGTTTCGTACCTAAAGGATGAAAAGAGTATGCTTTAAAAGTCGCAGGATATTATGATAACGATAATTGGTTAAGCCACAATAATAATGCAAATGAATGATATGTTTTATATCATGGAACTAAAAAATGGTGTGCCAATCCCATAATGCAGAATCGTTTATAAGGAGGATTAAAACCAGGAGTTGTAAATGCTTATGAATACAGTACCTGCATAAGGACTAACCAAAAAATCGGAAAAGGAGTTTATTTTAGTAATCATATTGAAGTATGCGAAGCTGGATATGCATCATCAACTGTTGTTGGAGATAAAAGTTTTAAAATAGTTTTTCAATGTAGAGTGAATCCAATAGCCCTTAGATAATGTGAAAAAACATCAGATGTTGATGGAAAATAAGGAGATCCAGATTGGGATAATGATTATTTTGTGATAAACAATAGTTTTGATATTAGACCTTATAGAATCTTGATCAAAGAAGATTGAGAAACTAATAATAGCCTTCTAATTTAAAATATTAATGTCTAATAATTTTTAATTTCATTTATTTACATTCTTTATAACTAACTTAGAATTCAGATCAAGCGACAATTAAATTTTATCTTCTATTTAAATAAAACATAATATTTTAATCTTTCAATTAGATAAAGGTACTTGTTTATTATTTATTAACTTAAATTAATGAAATTTATTTAACAAATGATGATGCTTATTATTAACAAGTTAATAGTTTAAACCAAATTTTCTTACACTTTAAATTATTATAAATGCTACTCCAATTAAATTTTTATAATGCTAAATTCTTTTTGGAAAGCATTTCTATAAAATTTAACTTATTTATTAAACTTTAAAGCTTTAATTTTATTATATTATTACTTTAAAATGAATTGGAGTATTAGAAACCTTCTTAATAAAGTAGCTGCTTACTTTCAAAGAGAAATTTATTTTAGACATATAAAACAAAATATTTTTTAATTAAAACTGGTTATTTTCGTAAATTTAATCTAGTGAAAAATGTATAAAAATTTACCTTTTCAACCTTCTACACTAGATTCTATTAGTTGATGAATGATCAATATTTACTAATTCACCCTTTCTTCTTTTATTTAATATTTGTTAGTTATTTATATTTAAGTTTTATTCTAAATTGTTTCATGGATATAAGACTAAAATTATAGCAACTGGTATAATAATTACTATTATTATATTTTAATTTGATTTGATAGATATTTAGATTGTATATTCCTATGTAAATTTTTAGCTAATATCTAATCTTTCTTAATTATCCTTCTATAAAGGCTGTGAAAGATTATAGCACTATTTATTATATATTTTAAAACTCTTAAGGAGCATACTTAATAATAATTCTTAAAGGTTTCCTTCTATGTTTTTACCTCTGAATATATTGGAATTATTTCATTTATATTTAACTAGAAAAACTTGTGTAATAACTTCATTCTTAAACTTTGATTTTCTTTACTGATTTTTGCAATTCCATACAAATAATTTTATTTCAATAGTTCACCATAATTTTTTAAACCAATGAAAGTGAGTAAAGCAAATTAATTTATTCTGCTTCACTATTATACTGCAACTGCTTTAACTAGATAAGGTTAATTAAAATATAAAAATTACAAAGATATATAATCATGATGACTTTCAAAGTTCTAATAGATTCTTATTCACCTTTCTAAGCTTTCTTTTTCCTTTTTTATAATTTAGAAATATAAATCTACTTAACTTAATTTATAATCTTTCATTAGTTAGAACTATCGTCTTTGAATATTATCTTTATCTACTAAAATAGATTTAAAATAGCTTGATTACCAAGTTAACTTTAGCGCTGGCATTTTTATTTATTCCTTTGTAGTAGAAATAAATAATTCTATAAAAGCTTTAAAGTTAAAAGTGTAAAAATGCTTATAATTTTAAATTTAATTACCTTCTGTTTTAGTTATTTATAATTTCTTTAATAGACTTACATTAGCTTACATTACTGCTTTAAAAGAGCATGATATTGCTGGTAAATTGAATACATTTCAAAGAATTTAAAATTAAAAAATAAATAAATGTATTTAAGGTAAATATGCTTAATAATATTTACTATATTACTATATTGAACCACTCTAGTTTTATAGGTTAAATCCTATAATACAACTAATTTTTTTCTTAGTTTACTATTAATTTAACTTCTAGTGCAAACTCCATTATTTGAGCATATAATCCTCTTTGAACAATCTTTTTGCTGCTTAACCTTGATTCTAACTAAATTTATTAAGCTGTGGAGTATTATTAAGATAAGCTTAGATTAAGAAGTATTTATTTTATTTTAACTTTAGTACTTATAGAAGCTTTTAATAAAAGCATGCTATTAATTTTTAAATTCTTAATTTAATTAATTATGCTTCAAAATGAATTTAACCAAATTTTATTCTAAAGGAAATATCTTAATAATATGGTTGCAATGTCTAAATAGAGTTATAAGCTAGTTTAAATTGTATTATACTGAGATTTAAATTTAAATTAATTTTCCTTTAGAAGATTAAGTAAGTAGGGACTTTAGCTTTTATAAATTTCAAATAGCTAATTCTTAATTTAAACTAAGCATTTTTATTTATTTATAAGCAGACATGGTCTAGTGGCTATGACGACTGCTTTACACGGAGTAGGTAGTGGGTTCGAACCCCGCTGTCTGTATATCTTTTAAATTTTGGATATGAATTAGCAAAAATAAGATAACTTAACTAGAATTTATTGAATAACTTACTTAATTAAATAAATCATAAACATTATAAATCTATTCTTATCACTATATTCTTCTATTATCATTAAGTCTATTACTTTTAGTATTATAACTTAAAATGAAGAAGCATTAATATTAGTATTTAATATCTCTATCAACAGAAAGTTTAGATTATAAAACATAAAGAAAAGTTATTAATTTTAGGAAAATAAAAGCTTAAAATAGACTATCAAATGTAAAGCAATAGTTATAGAAAAATAGTTAAATATCTTGACTTTATGCTTGCTTAGCTTTATATACTGCTTTAAGATGATCTTAACTTTATTAAATATAGATAACTAATTTTGACTGAAATAATTCTCTTTATATACATTTATCCTTATGCAGGGATAATAAATAGAGAACAATTATTTTTCATCATTTATTTATAAAAAGAAGGGCGAAAAATAATAAGATTGTAGATATTTTAAAGATAAACTCTTATTTATTAGTCAAAGTTACAATTATGATTGCAGGAAATATATTAATTATCTAGTAGATCTAATAAAAAAGAAATAAGTTAGAATTAAATTACCTAATAATTATTATGTTTCTTAAATATATTTAAAATTTAAGTAGATACATAGCAATGCAAAAAGCTATTTAAAATTATATAAAAAATATCAATTAGGTATGCTTAAAATATCTAGCTACTAAAATTAAAAAAGTTTATATCTTAAAAGCTTTATTTGTTGCTAAATATATAGATAAAATTTTAAATTTATAATATCAATATCCTAATTTAATTTAATTTAATTTAATTTAATCATAATATATACTCTAGTATATGATTTTCTCTTTATTATTTTAATTATATGGTTTTGAAATCTTTAAATTTTTTTGAGATTTTTTGTGGTATCTCTAGTTATTAATATGAGTATGAATATGAATAAATTATATATGGTGCTCTTGGGTACTTTCAAATCTTTTTCCATAAATCTCCGTTGTCTGGAGTTTATGTTTTTTTTATTATTTTCTCCTTTTTTCAAATTTTGTCAATTTTTCTCTTAATAATTGGCTCTCCTTTTTATATTATCTTCCTTTTTCCTATAAATTTCTCATCGGATTCTGCAACAAAGCTTTTCATAATTACTCCTGATATTTTTCCAGCGTTTTTTTTAGATTTTGTTACTTTTTCCTCAATTACCTTTCAGTTCTATTTTGTCAATGAAACAGATTTTTTCATATTTTATATAGGTGCTATATCTAATTACAATAATAGATTATTTCCCTCTCCTTTACAAATTTTGACTCTAAACATTTCTTTATACACTCTATCAGATTTCTAATCCATACTTCAAGATAGATGACTTCTTCCTTTAGTGCTTAATAAATATTCTATTTATATATTTTGATATATATTTTCTAAGATTAGATACTAGTTTGAGTATTCTGGCATTTTGCAAGCTTCAGAAGACATTTAAATTATTTTCCAAGACAAATGTCTTGAGTTTATTTCTTGCTATTCCCTCAATCTCCATAAATTTTTCAATTATTGTTCTTCTAAACTATATCTCTTCTTGTAAGTTTAATATTACTTTAATTATTTCTAAATTTAGTTTTTCATTCATAAAAATTTTACCTGCTCCTTAATATAAACTTGGCTTCATCTATTACACAGTTTTTCTCCATAATTAGGAGATACCTTGGTATGAAATATTTTCTTTCTGATTCTATTTTAATCCTTTATTCCTTTTTTCGATAGTCCTCAAAACAATTTCGTATCCTTTTAGATTTTTTGTCTAGTTTTTGATTATGATAAAATTTTATAATCAATTCTTTGATCTTTTATAAGATTCAGATACATCCTACAAAGATATTAAAAACACTTAAAAATTTATCATATAAATCAATGATTTTGACCAAATTTCACTAAAACGTTAATATTTCTTTGAAAACTATAAATCTATTTAATTCTTTTTAAGCAAAGCTTAATACAAGCATATAAAAGTACTTTAAATTTAACACAAAGTAGCTCTTAATTTAAACTGTGTAGATCTTTCCATAAATTCATATATTGAAATAATAAAATTTAAAGTTACTAATATAAAATACTAAGCATATTCAATTATTACTCTTTAGCACTTTTATTTTGATATATATATTAAGCTATAACTATTCTTCTTATCCTTTATGCATTTTATTTTCTCCGTAATATTGATATTTCATTTTCAAAATTATTATTAAAGGAGATATATAATAAGAATTTAAATTTAGCAAATATTGCTAAGTATATTATAATATATCGCTATTAGTTATTTTGGAACTAAGGTATTTAAAAGGTAATTAGCTTTTTAATATTTAGCTGTAGTATCCATTTAAAGGCGAATAATAATTATTCAAGAGCTTAAATTATCTCGTTTTTATCAGTTCTTCTAATTTGCCTTAGCATTTTTTCTTTTTACCTCTCGATAAAAAAATTTAAAAAGCAAAATGAAAATAATGCTTTTTCTTATATAAAGAAGTTTCTGAATTAAATGTTCTTTATTATAAAATTTTTATTTTCATAAGCTTTTATATTTTTTAATTACGCTGCATTGTTTATATAACTACATTTCAAGAATTTTAAGTGTTGTTTTTATAAAAAGTTTCTTTTCTTTTCGTAAAAATTCCTTTTATCATGATTTAAGCATGTACGAAGATAAATTTCCTCTATTTCATTTAATAATAAGGAGCTTTAATAAAAATGGTAAGAATATTTTTGCTTATATGGGTGAAAAGCAAGGATTAGTTTACTTGTAAAGGGTATTTTTTCCAAAATAGACAGACACTTTAACTGCATCTGTTGGTATTAGTTTTACATGTATCAAAATTAACAATATTATAATAATTCTTATTATTAAGAGTTTAGTGCTTTAAATAAGATATTAAATTTTATGTTTGTCATTGCTTACATCAAAACTGTAATTTCTTTTGCATGAATTATTAGCTTGTAAAGATTAAGCATTTTTGAATAAAAGTAACTAATAAGACTTTAATTTTTAAATGTCTTTATATCAAACTTTTAATGATCCGAAGAGATTTAAGATTTTAAATCATAAGACTTTTTAAAAAATTCTTAAATGATTATGTTTAAAGCAGAACTCCAATTGTTTTGCATATCTCTTTTTAATTAAATATTAATATATTGATTTTAAATCTTTTTCACTGTAACTTTTCACAATTATTTATATCTTCTAGATTTTAATTAGATGGAAGAAAATTTAATTTAGAAAAGGCTTAATTTTATAGATTTTACCCTCCATTGTTCACTTCTATTCTATTTTCAAATTTAGAAACTTAATCTTTACTTCCTCATAATTTTCTTTCAAATCAAACTTTGCTTATTATTGCTGCTTTTTCATTTTAATTACCCGAACTGAAAAAATTTAAAAAGGTCAAATTTTCATAAGCAATTTGTTCCAAAAGGTTATAAGTTTAAATAATAAGATGTAATTAGGTATTAGTTTTTTAATTTAAAGCTAATATCTCTCCAAATAAACCTTTTTAAACTGTAATATTAGAGCTTCTCCAAATTTAAAATCCATAACTTAATGTTAATCCTTCTATAAAACACACAATTAGATTCTTTTATATAGAAAAAGGCTTAAACCTATTTTTGAAACTTTTAGAAATATATTTTAAATTAGATAGGAAGGCTAGAATTTTCTAATTTTATTAGAGATAATAGAATAAAATATTGTAATAGAATAAATCATTTAATTTTCCTTTCTCTAAAAACTTTAAAAGAGCTAAAATGTTAGAAATAATGGTTAGTGACTTATGCGGCTGTAATAGAATTTACAATAAGTACCTTAAATTAATTTTTAGTAAAATAGTTTTGTAGATATGCTGCTATCAACTATATAAACAATCTAGCTTTAGTATCTTAGAATATTACTTTACTTAAATTGATTTGATTTTTTATTTGCAAAGCTAATTAAGATTAGAAATGAAATATTGCTCCCTTTCTAATAGCCAAACACATAAAAGTTTCTACAAGGTATTTTCTATTTCAAATTTTAAATTCTTTGAATGTAAAATTTTAGTTATTAAGATCACTTTATAACTATTATATTTATTTGTTACTATTCCATAAC
This sequence comes from Loxodes magnus, assembly GCA_946699065.1. NCBI lineage: Eukaryota > Ciliophora > Karyorelictea > Loxodida > Loxodidae > Loxodes > Loxodes magnus. The sequence goes on along the minus strand of CAMPDV010000399.1, from coordinate 235,277 downwards.
TAAAAATCTAGCTTTAGATACTTATTCTTAATTTTAATAGCTTTAATTAAAAAATAACTACCAAATATTAAGAAATTGTTAGCTTATAAACTTTCTAATTTCAAAATTTTATTACATGAATTATTGATTGAGTGTTAAATCAAATAGGCATTTAATTAACTGTAATATGTAAATTTAAATTAAGTATTTCTATAGCTAAATGTATTCAAAATAGATATTAAAATTGATAAATGATAATCTCATATAGAAGCTACCTGACTAACTTAATAGGTTTATTTTAAATATGTAATATTGCCAAACCTATAAAGTATTTATTATCTTTCCTTGCTTTTTTAGATTATTCTAATGAAATCCTATTACATATAGATACCTTTTTAATACTCTCAACTTCTTTCTTAAAAGTCATGCTTCATTTTAGTTATATTTTACAACTTTCATGTATTACTGCAGTGGTCTTCATACTATGTAGTAGATAGAAAAAGAGACAAAAACAAATAGGAAATGTATTAAACATAACACATTCTTTAATTCTACTTTAAACTATAAAAAGTAGCTTTATTTTAAAAATTATTATAATGTATATGAGTGAGAAATTATTTAATAAGTATAAGCATAAATAGGATACTATTTGATAGAACTATACACAGCCTTGTGAGTTATTTTATTATTATGATATATTTTTTAAAGCTTATTAATATATTTAAATACTTTCAAATTTGTTTCATTTCAGTAGAAAGGAATATAACTTTATCAATTTTGTTTATTTGAGTTCTGAAAAATGTTAATAAATTTATCAAATTGAAATAAAGTTTTAAGTAACTTAAAAATTGTCAATTTTCTCAAATTTTTATTTTTTTTCATCTATTAATCCTAGCTGAGAACATAGACTAGTAATGGGATCTTTCGATGAAGTTACTCGCTAAGTTACATTGCATTAGTGCCCTAAAACAAATTATGCTGGAGACATAGCCTTAAGTTATCTTAGCTTGTGACTAAGCATTTTATATGTATAAGTCTAAAATTCTTTTTTTAGCCTATTTCAAAATCTTCTGCTTGAGTGAATATATTATTAACTTAGTACTACAAATTTCTAGGCTTCGCTTCTGTTCCATGGCCGTTAAAGCACAAAGAATATTACTTTTTACCATCTTCTACGAGTTTGCTAGCTCTTTCTAGTGGAGTGTTTCTAATGAAAAGTTGTGTTTATTTCTTTCGCGATGTTGTGCCACTCAATTTCTCCTAAGGTCTAATTAACCAAATTTACGAGTAGCATATCTTCTTCATAACTTCAATGCGGAAATTTTTAGCAGTCCTTTTATAACTATTTCATTTATTTTGTTAATTTTACGTACAATAACTTTTAAATATAGTAAATGATTTCAGTAGTCTGTGCTTGTCTACTATGATTAAATAAATTAAAAATAAATAAGAATTTTAACTAAAAGCTTAATAAGCCAAGTCACTTTAATTTTTCTTAATCTTGACTTTTAATTATTAATAAGTCACTGCTGCAGTTCATAAATCACCTAAATATCTTTCCTTCTTTCAGCCTATTTCATATTAAGTACAATCCTTACTAAGAATAAATCTATCTTAATTTAATACCCTCAAATATTTATTCATTCTTGAACTAAAGGTTAGATGAATGTATCATCTATAAATTTATGCAATTCTACTTCCTTTCATAAAAATTAAAATGGAGAAAAAAATTCATAATGGTAAAAAATAAAAGAGTATAATGAGCATTTATATGAAATATGGTGTATTTCATACTAGACTGATTTTAAAACTAAGAAGGTAATGTTGATTCTTAATCCTAGTTATATAAATTATGAGGGCTTCTAAATTACCTTCTATGTTCTCTTTATAAATTATTATTTTATATTCATACATTTTCTTCATTATATCATACTCTTACATTTTATGTAGTTATTATGAAATAGCTGATATAAGCTAAGCTTATACTTACTTGGGTTTAATGTAAAAATTTTTAATTTAGATTTAAGATTTTAACAAAGATGATGAATGAGGATATAAAATCATGAAAGGCAATAGTGTAAATATAAGAGATTAAAGGATTAAAATATTAGAGCACATTAGTAAAATACTTAGGGCTATTGCATAATTTCTTAGTTGCTTTTACTTAAAAATAGTGATCTAAACTTCTTTAAATACATTAAATTGATTTATTGATAATGAAAGCAACTCATAAATTAAGTTAAAAATAAGTAGAAATTTATGTAAATTCAATTCTATAATTAATATATGAAAAGAGTGAAAGGAAATGAATAAAAATGAAGCAAGATAATTAAATTAACTAGAGATTGCTTATGAAAATTGTAATGCTTATATTTATAGTACTATTTATTGCTCAATAAAAAGATTTAATAAACTTAGTAAAATCAAATTGCTATATCTTATCTATTTCAAATCCTAAAGAAAGTACTTAATAAAAGAAGTTACAAAATTATAATATTAAACAATAGATCTTTTGATTTTAAGCTAAAATTTATTTAAAATTAGGTAGAGACTTGATTGTTTTATTTTCAAAATAATAAATTATTAAGTCATTCAAATTTATTATTGTCTAGTACATTCTAAATTATGCTTCGAAAAAATTAAGATAAAATGTAGAAATGATTCTGTATTTTTTCCTTACTCAAATCTAATATTTTCTTGCAGAATCTTAAAGCTTTTATAATTTTTATTCTCAGATAATAAAATTTTTTATTTCATCGAGATTCAAATTCTTATGATTATAAAAATAATATCAAAGCACTTTTAAGATAAAATATTTAAATATTATTTGATCTTTTGTAATGCTTATCATCTTAAGACAGCACCTAGCTACCTATTTTTTATAAAAACTCATTGCTTCTCATTACAATTTATTTTATTCCGTTACATCACAAAAAGATATATAAATATGAAGTCTACAATTATAATTACAAGCATATATAATAATAGTCATAAGCTATCTTTCTATTATTTTATGTATAGTAAAAACAAAACAAGCATCATAATATCTTTAATTACATATAATGCATATCATTTATTATTTAAGACAATTAAATAAAATATGTTTCCTTCAATTTTAAATATCCCTTTATAAAATTATTTCCTTAATAAAGTTATTAACTAATTTAGAACCTGTCAGTCTTAGTTATTAGATCCTCTTAATATTATAATCTGCGAACTAAGTATGATAGTGACCTCAAAGTAAATTAATGTAATAAAATTATAAAATGAATCTATCTAATTCAAAAAGGGAAATAATAAATACCTGATATTATAAAGCAACTGAAGGAAAATACATAATATATAAATCAAGTACCTCACATTTCAAATGTAATAGAGATTATTATATTACTAAGACTTGGATAAAATACTTTAATTAAGCAGTTATATAGCAAAATAAATAAGATTATTTAGTTTAGCTTGTCTTCCGTCTGCTATATTTATATAAATCAAATTAGGATTTATAGTTTATTTAACTTGCTATACAAGAAAGTTTACATTTGAAAAAATATTTAGCAAGATTAATTATTTGTATTATGTATCTTAGTATGTTTAAATACGAATAAATATAAACTTATCTATAAATAAGAATTTGCAAGCTTGTATTGAGTTAAAGTTGTTGATATATTTCTTTTTACTTTAAATAAAATTATATGCTTAGATGATTAGATAATTAATATTTTTTACTTATAAGTGCTAATTTTCTCTATCATATTAAGAGGACTTTTATAGGTCCAAATTTCCTTTTACTTAAGCTCCAACAGCGTATATTCTATTATTATTTTATTCATTATTTAATTCCTGGTAATCTAAGTAGATATTAAAACGTTCTTTTGTTTATTAATTGTTTACTTTTTAACACTGATTTATTAAATTTAAAGACACCCCTAAGCTTTAATATTCAATAGTAAAATTATCTTAAAAGAATTGATGAATTTGAATTAACTTAAAAAAGCTTAAACTAGATGTAAAATAAGCAAGTCAACATTTAGTTATATATTATTAATAAAACTAGACAGTTAGAGTCATATTAATATCAAAATATTAATAACGATAAATTAAATGTTTGATGCTTATTAACTCTCTCTTTTCATATAAAACATTCCTCATGTTTTCTAATTTTTATTAGTAGGTTATGAGTCAATTTTAAGATTTACTACTAGAAGGCTGATTCTCATTCATAATCAGGCTTCACTAGAAATGCGATTTCTAAATTTGAATATAGTTTGTTTGAAATACCATCGTAGTTGTTACTTATGGTGCTACAATAGTTGCCAAGTCCTATGTCATTTTTAACTACTTTGAAATCTTTTTCGCTTCTTCCCAGCAAACTTAGAGCTTTTATTATTTGATTCTATAAAACAGAACCAAAGATCTTTAAATTTTCCTATGCTTGCTTATTTGTTATTTTTTTAGCTTTTCACTTCTAATTATTCAAGCAAATTTAGCCTACAAACTACTTAGTAAAGATGAAAAAAATTAATTTCAGCTTATCCATATTACCTTTACTTAAGATCAAACCATTCAGTCTTATCTTTTCAAAGTTAGTCAAATATTCTTGCGGAATTTCTACTTCTTCATTTAGTAAAACTTATTCGAAGAAAGTTTTCAAGGACTGAAATAAATTAAGTACTTCCATTTAGGCTTTTTATTCAAATTTCTCTATATTGGAGATAAATTTATTCAATAGGTCTTTTAGTATTTTGATTTAATTCTAAATTTCGATTTTTTAGAATAAAATAGTAAAGGAAATATTCTTTTCTCCCTTTTGAATATTCACCAGATTCATTAAATTTATATTCTTAGTGTCTGTTAGTAGCTTAATCAAAGGTTTCTAAATCTTTCATATTCATTTGAAAGCTACTTTTTCATGAAAAAGTATAGTCTTTAGTATGCTGTCTTCCTTAAAGCACATTTTGAATGATTATTAGATTATCTGCTATGCATTTATTTCTTGCTTCTTAGAAAGCCTATTCTTCATTATTTCTTTCAAGCTTTGCTACTCTTTGCATTAAAATTCCTTTTAGTTTTATTAATCTTACTCTCACTTTTACTGCTACTCTATTCTATTTTACTCAGCTTAATAAATTTGAAAATTAGAAGTTTGAAATCCTGTAGGTGTTACTAAGATTTGGCCAAACTTGTTTAAATCTTTTTTAGCTTTTTATTTCTAAGAAGTTAGAAATGGAGAACTATTAGGATTCTAATCTAAAGAACCATTTAATAATTCCAAATTAGATTTTTTAAACTGCTTTTTGCTTATTTTTAAAGAATGCCGTTCTAACAATTAAGGGACTGCAGTTGAAGATTTTTTCTAATTTTATGCTGAATTATTTGAAAGCATTGAGAGCTAATTTTGTTTATCTTCCAAATAGCTTTAGTCAACTTTCACGCATGAACTTTTATCATATCTTCCTTTTGGTTGCTATGTTTTACTCATTTTTCTTTTAATGATTTCTAAATCATTTTTAGTTATATCTTCGTAATTATAAGTGAAACTCTCTCTTATTTAATCTTAGCTGAAGGATAGTTAGTTTTAATTTTTCTTTTTGTCACTTTATTTATTTTTTTGTATCTATTGAATATCATTTTCATGAGTTAAATTTAAAATTTTTTGGTTCATCGATTAAGATAAATTTTATTTCTCGTTCTCATTTTTAGTCTCTTTACTTTCTTTAAACTTCCACATCTAATTGTTACTTTTATTATTACATGATTTTGACCCTTTATCTGATGAATTTTGGTTTCTACTTTCAAAAGTACTAGATTCATAAAGTGATATCCCCAGTTTAGACTTCTTTTTATTTAGATAAGAAGAATCCTACAAAAAAATTTGTTTTACATTTTCTAAATTGGATTGTTTGTTGTGTCAAGTTTGTGTTCAGTCAACTTCTTTTCTATTTTAAGTTTTCTTTACCTAATAATTATGCTAAAGTGCTTATTAATATTTGAAATTGTTTTAGCTTAAACTATCCAACACTTTTTATTCTTAAATACTCATTTTATGCAACAACCCTTATTTCATCTTTTATGAGCTTGTAGATGCCATACTCATTGATAATTATTCACTTTACACCTTAAAATTATCCTATTAATTCCCTAGCAAAGAATTCTTAGAATAAGTTGGTGATATACTTTTTCCCTGCAAGCAAATTTGAGGTACAACAATTAAAGGCTAGAGTTTATTTCTCAGAATATTTTGATTTTTCTTTAACTTCTAATTTTGCAAGTCATTATTCATGATTAATCACTTTTATATTATTATATTATGATTTAAATTAAAAAAAAGATTATAAATCCTTAAAGTCTTAGTTCGAAACCTTCTATATCCGAACAACTAAGAGAATAACTAACTTAAGGATTAACTGTTTGGCTTTAAAGAAGAATAACCCCTAGTTTTAATGATAAGCATATGAGATTAACCTTAGTTCATACATTTAACTCTATTATACAATATAATTCTCTAATTTGGTATGCTTCATTAAATTCTTAACCTCTAAAGCACTTTAAAATATGTTTAAATTTAAAATACATTTATGAATATGCAATCAAATCGATTTTTTCTTTAAAGATAATGATATGATTTAGCAAATAAATGAGTAGACTAGGTGTAAAGGAAATTTAAGAATTGTATTGAAAATTAATTTTCTAATCAACTATTATTTTAGAGTATATTTTATTTAATATATAATAAAGCTCTTAATTATAATATCATCACCTAATACTTTATTCAGAATCTAATTGCATATGAAATTTAAGCAGTTACTACGTAGTTTCCTTATTTTTCTTATCTTGCTTTGTAGTAATCTTCGTATAAAAGGTTAATACTTTTCTTTTAAATAAAGATATTGTTTTTTACAAGCTTAATTAGCTGAAATAATTCTATTAAGCTATTAAATCTAATAAAATAATAGCTATATCATAGTTAGCTGTTTTAATAGTTAAAAGAAGTCTAATAAGGTTCTTAGCAAAAGTTCTCTTTATTTAGTTTTGTATATTTTAATTTTTATTAATCTAAAACTAGCAGTTTTTTAGATAGTAAAGGAATATTAGATTTTAGCTTTTATTATTTTAAACAAATAGTATTTTTATTTATGTAATGATCATACCTAATTTTGATATCTTTTATCTACTATTAGATAAATTATCAAAGAGGTATCTTTAGATATTTATCTCTTTTCTTTTTAAGTAAAAATATATAGCCTAATTTTTTAAATAAATAAATGAGATTTAGAAGGTTATTATGCTATTAAGTCTTTGCTTGTAGCAAACTGTTAAAAAGCTTATTAAAGTGTAAAAGATTTAATTATAAATCTAACTTTTTAAATTAAATATTATCTATCTTTATTATTAAGCGACCAAGAGGATACATCTAAACTGCTGATTATTACTTTGTAGTATTTTTAATAATGGACTTTTAACCTTCTGACTGTTTAATTAAGATTTTTTACTCATTTTTCACTAATTGAGGTTTTCTCTATATTCAAATATTTAAGTTTTTTCCAAATCTAGCACTGCTTGTTGTTTTCATTATTCAATGGAAAGGCTTCTTCTGAGATATCTTAGTTCATACTTACATCTAAATATTTAAGTTAGCTGCATTCTTTAATAATGCTCTATATGTCTGAATTTTTTAAGCTGCACTTCTATAGAATTAGCATTTTTAGTTTCTTCAAATTTGTAATTTAATTTATTTTCAACGTTCCTGATATTCCACATCTCAGAAGTTTGAGAGTTTATAAATTTAAGCAGTTTTTTGCTAGCGTTTTTAAAGCTTTTATATTTAAATCAAGAGAATCTGAAAGTTCAAAATTCTTTAGATTTTTGCAGTTTTTAAATATAAAACTCAAAGATTCGCAAGAAATATTTCATATATTAACCAACGAGATTTGCTGATAGTTTTGTCCGTACTTTCCGATTAACTTAATTGCACTATTTTAAAGTAGCACAAAATTAAGTTAGAGTGATTTTAAACTTGGAGAATTTTATAAAAGACTCAACATGTTTTAATCTCTAAAGTTCGTGACTCCAACTATTTTCACTTACTGCAGGAAATTTAGCTAATTTGAAAAAAAACTCTATAATGCTTGATTTGATAATTAAGCATATTAGATATCAATATTCTCTAAATCATATCTACTCATTTTCTAAAGTACTCTATCATTTTAATCTTGCCATACTTTCAGTTTGATTTTCTTTAAATTGGGACAAAAGTCAATATACTTCTCAAGCTGCTCGTTATTATTTAAATTAATTTCAATAATTAGATTTCCTTTATCCTTTAAGTAGTGGCTTATACAGGAATAGTTTATTAATTAACTTTTTATTTTTAAAACTTTTAAGTTTAATGGCAAACAATAGTCTAATAGAAATTAACCTGTTACGCTTTCCCCAAAGAAATTAGAATTGCTTATTTCAAAATGTTCCAATTTTATTAGCTTTGAAATAAATTCCAAATTAGAGTCTTTTAACCACATCTCTTTTAATACTAGCATTTTTAAATTTTGAATATATCAATCACTTTAAAAAGGGATTTCATATATCCAGCAACATTCAGATATCTAAATTTAAGGAAATTTATAAGAACTTCTCTTTGATTGATTTTATTGCTGCTTCATTGAGTAGCATTTGCTTATTTCTTTATAAATTTATTCGCTTAAACTACTTTAAAAGCAAATTTACTTTGTTTCTGTTTTTATTATCACCATTTTTACTTCTGAATGCAGAATTTGCTTTATAGTTCAGTTGACTCTACTTTTTACGTATTGTTCGTCTCCATTTCATGGTTTTATTTCTAGAAAGTTAAAATGATATTTGAATGAGTTAAGGGATTTGTTGACTTACTATAAAGAGGAGAAGTCTTTTTTCTTTAAGAACTTGAAGATGTTCTAAAGAATGTACATATTCATTCAGATATTTATTTTATTAGCTTTGAATTTTTTGGTAGATATTAATTAAGTTTCTTAGGTTTCTTTCTAATTTAAATCTTCTCTGGTTCTTTTTTACTAAGTATCTTGCTATCTCTCACTTTATAATTATTTTATTGGTTCTAAATCATTTATCTTTTAAGAAATATTTTCAGATTATAAAGATATAAATCTACTATTTCTTGCATTCTAAGTTAATAAATTAGTGTTCAAATCACTAACTTATCCCTCTTTTTATAACTAGTTAATATCCTTTTGATTAACAAACTGCATTTCCTTCTCCTTACCATTATTCTCTTCCAAATTATTACTTTCTTACATTTATCTTAATTGAGATGTTTCCATTCTATATAAACTTTAATAATATAGTCTTAATTATAAGCCCTTAAAGCTACTCAAATAACCTTAGCTAATTTAATATAAAAATGACTAAGCAAAGAATCTAAACTTATGTTTAAAATATCTTAGATTAATTAAGTATCATTATGCTTTATATTTGTATCTGTGTTTTTCCTTTTAAGTTTATTTGAAATTTATACCTATTTAGTATTTTATATTTTATACTTATATCCTTAATTATATTTGCGAGCTAGGAGTATTAAGTTAATTATATCTAGGAAATTTTTTTATGAAGTTGCCTAAATGTTGAGAATTTGCTCGATTAAAATTAGTGCCTTTGAATAGGTTTAAAAATATAAAATATTGGGTTACTAGAAGGAATATAAAGTTCTTAGAATGCTTGTAGGACTATTTTTACAATCTGTTCTATTTATTTTTGATCCTTTTAGTAACTTTATTTAGGTGAATCTACTTATTAAAGTGTATAATAAATAAATTTATACCAAATATACTAATTTAAAGTAGATAGAAAGATTAAGCTTCAATTAATTAGTCTATTAAATTAAATAGATAAGGTAGATGTGCTTAAATGACTAAGTCTAGTTATTATCTTTACCATCTAGCATCAATTTAAATATTTCTTTATAACTATACTAGTCAAATCTCCCATATCAACTACCTTGTCTTATAAAACTACATATCATTCAGATAAATTCAATTATATATATTAGAGAACTATCATCTATATAAAGTTTAAGCTTAAATAAATCAGAGTATAGCATTAAGCAATCTCATTATAGATAATACTCATAATTATGATTATAAAGATCTTAAATGACTTAGTTAAAGCTGAATATATGAAATAAATTAAAATAATCTATTAATTAAATAAATCAAAATTGTTCTTGCATGATAATGAGTTTAAGTAACTTAAATTCAAATTTAAACTAAGAATCTACCAATCTTAAAACTTAAGAATAACTTCATGTCTCAGATGAATCAAAATTACTACATCCTAATAATCTATTGACATCTTTTGGTATGGTCTTCTAAGTTTAAAAAGATCCTTTAAATCAAGAAGAGCAAAAGTTAGCTTAATCTGGAAATGATTTATTAAATAGCTAAAATAAAGTATCGAAAGCTAATAAAATAAATATCTGAATGAATATGTACATTCTTTAGAACATCTTCAAGTTTTTAAAGAAAAAAGACTTCTCCTCTTTATAGTAAGTCAACAAATCCCTTAACTCGTTCAAATATCATTTTAACTTTCTAGAAATAAAACCATGAAATGGAGACGAACAATACGTAAAAAGTAGAGTCAACTGAACTATAAAGCAAATTCTGCATTCAGAAGTAAAAATGCTATAAATAGATATAGGATAAAAAGAGGTATAATTTTCAACTAAAACTTGCTAAAGAATATATAATTAATTAACTTAAATTCTTTTAGCAAAGTAGGAGCAAGAATAGTAGAAAAATAAATAAGTTATTCTTCCACAAATTTAAATTTTCGAATCTTAGATTCATATAGTTTAGTAGTTAAATACCTTATTTCATCTAAATTTAAGGAAAATAGTTATTAAGGAAATATCCTTATAAGATACTGAAATGAGATTCCTACAAAAATCTTTGAATTTAGAATTTCTAGAGTATGATGATTTTTACTTTAGCAAGATTAAAGGCTAATTCTTATATGACTATTGCCTAAATTTAAACTTAAAAGTGCTAAAAATCTAGAGTAGTTAAATTAGCTTTGACTGTATGAAGCTTTTCTTAAAGATAAAGGGGGATTAACTTCAAGAAATTAATATTAACAATAATTAGTAACTATTAGAGATTATCGATCTGTGTCCTAATTTGAGCAGAATTGAGCTGAAAGGCTAAGATATAGAAGATGATTTGATCTTAGAAAAATTAAGCCATTTAAATATTCGAAGTCTAAAGATGTGATTTGTTTAGTTCACCAGCAAGTCTTTGGAAAAATTTTTTTCCAAGTAATTTTGCAATCTTTAGTATTTAAGTATCAACAGAGTCTACAACTTTACATAGAATTGCTTGACTTCGTTATTTCAACAGACGAATAATTTAAAATCGCTAATTCTGAACAATTTATTTCATCCTTACAAAGTTGTTCGATAGATAGGAGATTATTGCTAAAACTTTGAATAGATCTCAATAGACGGAACTTGTTCAGGGGCAAATGAAGCACTTAGTTATATTTTTAAAAGCTCCAGTAAGCTTAAAAGTATTGAAGTTATATAAAACAAAGAATTTTCATAAGAAGCTCTGGAAATGATGTAATAAAGTTGCAAACTTGTGGAAAACCTTTCTTTGTAACTATGTAATATAACAGGGTTAAATAAAATTATTCAAATAATTAGTATTAAAACATTAAGGAGACTTAAACTTACCACTTGTGGCTTACAAGATTAGGATGTTGCTTTAATAGTAATGAATTGCTAATTTTTAAAATATTTAAGTTTGAATAGAAATATTAGTATAACAGAAGAAGCTTTCCCTATAGAAAACTAAGAAGGATAATTATATCCAATGTGAAGGAAACTGAAATGCTTAAACATCAAAAACACTTCAATCAGAGAGAGTTGAACTAGAGAACTAAATCTAAGATTCAAAAGAATCAGAATAAAGCATATTTTCTACTCCAATTGCAAATAAATAGACTTTGATTTAGAGTATATGAATAAAACTAATAAGTGAGATCGTGATTTATTGATTTATTTCATTTTTAATTATATTCTTAGCTTTAAAAAATGAAATTAAGGAAATATAATAATTAATACTTATTAAGTTCATTATATCTAATAAGAGTGCTAAACATTTTCTAAATTTAAAGTTCCTCAAATCACTTTTTATAATCTCAGAGTATCTTTTCTTTTGACTAATAGATCCCATAATATATATGAATGTATCTCTTTATTCAAGGAAAAATGATTTAATATATTTTCCTTAGTTTTTTCTATTCACTTTTTGATTTTCTTCATAGAACTTTTTATTTTAAAGGCTTTCTCATTAACTATTACTCTTTTAAATAAGGGAGTTTTAATGTCTATGTATTATGATTAATTAATAAATAAAATTTAAGGGGTATGGTTAAATCTATTATATTGGTATTTTGTAAGCTTAGACAGCTAATATTAAATTAAGATACAAATAAGCTTTAAGGAAGTTGACTGTAAAAGTAATAAATAGATAATATAATAGGAAGTATGGATTATTATTCTATCCAGATTTATATCATTTTGAACAGAACGCAGTCAGAGTATTTTATTTAATAAGTCTTGCCTATTATTAAGAAATTAAAACTCTTTAAACTGGCTCAGAAAGTATTTTGAATTAAAAATAAAATTACAAAATTAATAAAAGTAGAACTGATATTATAAGAACTTTAGTCAATTTAAAATAGAAAGTTAGATAATCATTTAGCTTTTAAATAACTAGTTTATAAAGAAAAGCATAGCTTTAATAATTTAATTAGCAAGTAAATTAAATTCAGAAATATAAAGCAAGAGAGGTTAATAACCTTAGTAAATGATTTTATATCAAAGTTAATAAAAATGCCTCAAATTTCAACTTCATAAATAGATTTTAAAAGTATTAGAGAACATTAAAAATACCTAAATTATAGTAATTAGATCCTATCAATCTTTAAATAAGCAATAATATCTATTTTTCCTTAAATAGCAGCCTCTTTTTTATTTAGTATTCACAAATTTAAAAAAATCTCTTCATTTTCAAACAATAAAAAGCGAAAAAAGAAAGCCAAATGAAATTTCATCTAAGCATATTTAAGAAACTTTTTCAATTATAATATAGTAAAAATTACAAAGAATCTTAAAAGTTAGGCTTAAATCTTTCTAAATAGATAATAATTAAAAAATAATAAAGTTAAGTGCAAAAGATTTACAGAACTATATATAGATGAAATATCTATAAGTGAAGTTAAAGAGAAATATTTTAAGCATTTTAAATTAATAATTTCATAACTATATTTGAGGAAATTCTAAACTTAAATATAAAATTTATTTATAAAAAAAATTAAATTTATGCTACCACATTTTTCATATTTATAGAGAATGAGGAAAAATTAGGGTATTTAGTAGCCTTAACTGTCATTAATTATTTAAAATTAAAAATAGCACTTAATGGAATTATTTTTTCTTAAAAAAGAAGAGAAAACATTTGAGAAAGAAAATAATGCTTTTTATCCTCTTTTAAGGATAAAGAAAGCAGATGTTTATATAAAAAGATAAAAATTGTTAAAATGATTCTTTTATTTGAAAATGGTAATAAATAAAGCAAAATATGAAGATTTTATTTTAATTAAGGATAATTAATTCCTTAGTAAAATGGATTTAGAAAATAAAGGATTATATTTAAAATGTTAGGAGAACTTAATTATTATAAAAGAATAGACTTATTTCTAAAGATTTATTTTAGATACTAAAGCAATTTCATTTATTACATTAAAGAATAATTATCCTTTTTAACTCTAATAGTGCCAATAGACTTTATTATTGATATATATGATATTAGTCTTGAGAATTTTAAAAAATTATATAAATGAGCAAAATTTAAAAAATAAAAAGAGATTAAATGTAATAATTATAAAAATGTAAAATAGATAGGCTAGTAAAAGATAAAAGAAACAGCATAATGAAATAAGTTAATTAATAAAGGATTATATAGCTTACAAGTCAAAATAATAAATACTTAGTAATTTATTTTTAGCCTAATTTTATGAAAATAGATTCAAATGTCCAACAATCATATAGTTATAGACATTGTAAATAAAGAAAAGTTAAAAGGGATTTATAATGAAGAGTTTACAGTGGTCGATTAAATTTACGTCTAAAGCATAAATAATAATCTTATATCATAGCTATTTAGTATTTTCTCTTAATTCAAAACATGTTTATTTCTCAATATATTACATGTTTTTAAGAAAGTGCTCATGCTTAATATATTAGAAGCTTAGTGTCCATACTAGCAATCTATGTAATTTAAATAAAAAATTGAAAATTTTATTATTTTTAAGAGGCAAGCTTGACAGGTATTAAATTGAATGAATAATAAGTTCCAAACGAAGTTTAAGCATATTAAATGTTAATTACGTTAGCAAAAGGTAAAATCTAATCACTCTTATATGTGATATAAATTAACAATTGATATGAATATGAAACAGGACATTTAATTAAAAGATATCATAGCTTAATATTTTAAAATAAGTCCAAGATATCCTTTATATTTAGTACTATCTAAGGCTATTTCGTGTTTCTTTTAGTCTTGAAGAGAATATTTAAAAATGAATTTAAATTATAGTCAGTTAAGTCTGTAAGACGTATGGTTACTAAAGGATTTTGCTTGAAATGTTGATGTTATAAAAAAAAGAACTGCTGTTCTTATATTTCATTATGTTTGACAATAAAATTTAAATTAAAAGTTTTATTTAATTAATCATTATAAAAATATACAGTCTACTGACGCCAAATACATCTATTTAAGGGCCAATGTGCGTAAAATTAACAAAACAAAATGAAATAGTTGGAATCAGATAACTAAAAGTTTCCATAGTGGAGTTATGAAGAAGACATGCTTCTGATGAGCTTGGTAAAGCAGAACACAGGTGAGATTGAATGGCAAAACATATCGAAAGTTATTAATAAAACATTCCACTAAAAATTATCAATAAGAAAAAGTTAGCAAACACGTAGAAGATGGGAAAGAGTTGTTTTATCAGTCCTACAAAGACCTTGGAATAGGAGTGAAGCTCAGAAATTTGTGATATTAAGTTAATAATATACTCACACAAGTAGAAGATTTTGGAATCGCTTGAAGAAAGAATTTAAATCGTACACTTTCAAAATGCTGAATCACAAGCTTAAACATCTTAAGAATTTGTCTCCAGCATAATTTATATTATCTCATAAATGCAATGTAACGTAAAGAGAAGTATAACCATATGATCCTCTAACAAAATTATGTTAATTTCTAAGTGAAATTGAAGAAAGAGTAGTAAGATCTGAGAAAAAGTTAGATTTTTAATTCCTTTAATTTTATTTTCTTAACTAAGCTTTATGAGTTGTATAAGTTACATCTTTTATAATTAAATCACTTAAGCATCTAAAAATTTTTATTCATATCTTTTTTAAAAAAATAGCACAAA
Source organism: Loxodes magnus (assembly GCA_946699065.1). NCBI lineage: Eukaryota > Ciliophora > Karyorelictea > Loxodida > Loxodidae > Loxodes > Loxodes magnus. The sequence goes on along the minus strand of CAMPDV010000399.1, from coordinate 219,806 downwards.
TCATTTTTAAATAACGAAATATAATTTTATTCTTATGGAAGTTTTAGAGCTTAAATAGCTCAACTGTAAAACTAAAAAAGAAGCAAAGTTTAAGATATAAAATTATTTATAGCCTTTCTATATTTTGCTTCATCTTTATAAAAGTTTATTTTATGCTAGCAAAAATTTTAGAAAGAAGTGAAAAATATTATTAAATTAAATTAATTGAAAGCCCAAAACTAAAATAAATTTTAGGAGCATACTATTTAAAAAGCTTTGTCCTTTAATTTTTTATCAAATATGTTAAATTTCTATATATAGATGATTGTGTGAAAAATTTAATATAATATAATAAAATATAAATATATCAAGTTAGTTAAATTTACACTAAAACTGAATTTGCAAAAAGTCATATAAAAATATATTTGTTTCATATATGATTAATTTCCATATATCTTATTAATAAATAATAAATAAATTTATACTTAGACTCTGTTATAAATAGCTTAAGCTCTTTTTAAATCTATTTTCTAATCTTTTATAATTAAATTCTCTTCTTCTTTTTTAAGATTTTTAAGATCTTAAAAAAGAATCTATAACTAAAAAATTATTACAGAAAGAGGACTAGAAATTTTAACTTTTTGCTATTTTAAATTGGCAAAGTACATTAAAGAGAAATTTTTCTTTGAAAGATTTGTAGTTTTTGAAATTATCAAAGCTCCTAAGAAAAAAGTTGAATATAATACAATAATTTAGATTTTTTTAATTTAGAAAAAATTAAATAATCAAAACTCGTTACTCACTTTGGAGTATCTTTTATTATCCCTGTATATTCGAATATTTGGCTTTTTTATCTGTAATCCTTCAAATTTTTATAACTATCTTGAGTTATTTTTTAGAAAGTTTATCTTGAAAAATCAATAAAACCCTTATTTAAGTTTTAAAAATAATCTGAATTAAGTAAACTTAGTCCAGTGAATAACTTTTATTAATTATTATAAAATGGATGTTGGCCGTGTCAGCCAAACTAGTAGGTAATCTGATGCAGTGAATACTGCATTGCGAGTAATCTCGCACTAGATGCCACTACGGAGAAGGGTGGATAAGCTCCGTTGAGACATACCTAACTTACTCCGTGGGTTCTCTCTAGCAGTATGAAAATTTGACTGACAGGCCTTCTAATTACCGACTTAATAATTATCTCCTATTTGGACTTTATTCAAGAAGACTGTAGCATTTGCCTCAGTATTTTAAATAATTTTTAATAAGAAGATTCCCCATTTGGAGAAGCTGGCATGACTCATCGGACTTCTAGAATAACAAGAAACATGAGAACATTTTCCTTAATATTAAATAGCAATATAGAAAGAGCTGCGCGCCAATGAGGTGCTACACGCTCTATAATCATTTTTATTTATTTAATTAAATTTTAAAAAGATATGCTTATATAAGAAAAACTTCTATATTTTTCTGAAGCAATGTTTTTTTTAAATAGCCGACAATATAAATTAAGATATTATCTTTATCGAAATTTGATCAAAAAAGAAAGTTGCTTTTTTGAATAAAATATCTAATATTTTAAATTTAGCTTTAATACTCTTTCTAAGTATTAAGCCTTTATTTATATAAATTAATAATAATACTTATTATATATTTAAACCTTTATTTTATTTTTATTTTTTAACTGCTTAATTGACTTTGTCCTAATTATTAAATTAATTCCTTAAAAATTTTTGTTTCTTATATTTTCAACCATTCATTAATTTTAAAATTGAGAGCAATCATTTCTTATCAACTTGCCTTCTACCAGCAATATATGTTCGGTCTTCTAACAGTTTTTCTATAATTTAAGCTCTTACATATTCCAATAATTTTTTACCTATTCTTATTTACTCTCTAGCTTCTTTTCTACCACTTTATAGAACAAACAGCGAAGAATTAATATAATAAATAAGAGGTATCTAGAAACATGTAAAGGTACTACTTATATTGTCATTAGTAAGCATTACTTCTTTATAATTTCACTTTTATAATAACTTCTTAAATTCATTCTATGGCTACAGCTAAATAACTACATTTATATTTATAATCTAAATTATTAGATTTTATATATTAAACCTACATAGTTATAGAAGTATCATAGGGGTAAAAATTAAAATAGCTAATAAATAAGAAATAAAATAGAGGAAATAATGAGAAAAAATAAGGGAGATATATAATTAAGGGGTATTATTTATACTATAATAGAGAAATAATTAATATTAAATGTATGCAATGTATGTAACTATTGCTAATTTAAAAGGATATTAATGAAAACAATTATAAGATAAGATGCATTTATAATTTAATTTTAAAGCTCTATAAATAAAGTGTATAATTGACTTTCATAACCCTTAATTGATATTTCCTAAGAATATATAAGCACTAAAAATAAAAAAGATGGATATAAGCTTAAGAACTTATCTATTTATCTTTTATTAATAAAAAGAAAACAAATCTAAGTGCATTTTGGTTAAGAAAATAACTATAATTAATTTTAGATTTTACAAAAGGATGAATAATTAAAAAGTAGAATGAACTTTAAACTTATATCGAAAATATATTAATAGTTCAAATCTATTTATTATATTTAAAATTATTAGTTACTAATGAATGGATTAAATGCGATGCAATCTAAATATTTGATTAACTGTAGAAACTAAAACTTTCTAAAAAATACTGCTGCAAAGGCAATGTTGAGTTTATAAGCCTCTTAGTTTTAATATATCAAAGTTTTAACTTAAATCCAAATAGAAAACTAAAATTAAGATTATCTAATTCAAAGATGCAATTTAATAATAAATATCTTTCTTTAAGGTTTAACTAATTCTTTTCTAACTCTTGATTATATCCAGTTCATATTATAATCAAATTTATAGATAATAATAAATCTGGTAAGCTGTAAATTGAAAAATTAATAAGAAATTATACATTAACTTTATAATTATTAAACTAAGCTTTCATTTAATCACTCTAAATAAGTTTGCAGAGAAGTTAAATCTTCTAGGAAACATTTAAGTAAAATCGCTAATAAGTACAAAAATAAAAGGGATTGATTCTATTAAAGTGCCTTCAATTTATTATTTTCTAACTATAACCTCTTCAATCTTGCTAATTTCAATTTGAAGAAACTTAATTATTTACCTGATTCTTATAATATCCTTATATAGAAGCAAGTTTTATAGCATTGATTCTCAATTGTATATTATTTTAGAAATTCTACTTAAAAATTTAATGATTTAATAAGCAAAGCATAGTATATTAATTTCTATCTAGAGATAATTAATAATTATGTAAGCTAAAAAAATGAATATGCTTGAAAAAGTTAGAAAATAGAAGAAACAATTGAAAAAAAATGTTTACTAGAAAATAAAATTTTTGCTTGTAATATAAGAAAAAAAATTTAGAAAGTATTTGGAAAATTAAAATTAGATAATCTTTTAAAACTTTTTAGAGAACTTGGAATAATTTTTAGAATGAAGTCAATCTAATACACAATATCTAAAAAATAAAAAATTCATATTTATTAATTTTTGTCGAATTTTAATAATCTACCTAAGAAAGGAGTATTAGAATAATTAAAATGTAAATATAGTGTAAATTGTAATTAACCTTAGCAACAAAAAATTATGATGAATGAATATAATCAAAAGAATTATTTTCCAAGAAATCAGCAGGTATTTAAAGCTATTAATGTAATTTATCTTATAAAATATTTATACAATTATTTCTAAAACAAACAAAAACGAGAAAAATAAAAGAAGAAGATACATCAATTAAAAGAATAATAAAGAATAAACCCATCTTTAACATTCAATGCAGTAAACAGAGTCAGGAATCAATGGAAAAAGCAGCTAGTTTTTTTAATAAGAAAAATAATTATTATAGAAAATTTGAATAAGCGTGAGTAATTATTCAACAAGATAAATAATAACTTTAAAATTTAAAATTTTACAGCAAAATGATATAAATATATAAAGTTAGTAATAAACATAAAGCATTGAAGATGTTTTTGCTAATATTTAGAACTATTTTATAAATAAGCTGAGTTAATATCCTATTTAATCTATTTCCATCAATAATTTAATGAATTAAAGCTACAATTCGCTATTTTTTTATTTATAATATAATTATTTAGAAAATAAACTCTAGCATCCAAATTATTAGGTTATTATAAATGATTTATGAAGAAATGTATTTAAGTTACTAAAGCATTACTAATAAATATCAGATAGATATTTAATTTTGAATTTATCCTTTTAGCAATATTTTTTAATGTTTAGTCAATGTTTTATAAAATTAAATTAGTTATAAATAACTTAGTTTAAGCATAATATGAAATTTACACTATAATTAGAATATAGAGTTTTTGTACATCATATATCAAACCCAATACCCTCTATCCATGTAATTTATTCTAAATAGCAATTACATAAATAAGCCCTTATTATATATCATATAGTTAAATTAACTTATTTATGTAATTTAAATTCTCTATTTGATTATATATCAAACTAAGACTTAAATACCTAAATAACCTCTAACCTTAGGCAAATTATTAAAAGTAGTTTAAAAATCTATGAATTTATAATTAAATACTTAATGATTGAAATTTTAATAATATGAGACCATATAAAATTTCGCATAGCATATATAGAAGCCATTTCTTAATGATATATTTAGATTATTTATACAAAAATGATTTATGATTGTATTCCTTTTCCTATTATTTAAAGTTAAAATCCACTAGTTTAGTTCTTATTCACTTGCTAAATTTTTTATAATAAAAATGAGTTTTAAAATAAAAATTAAGAAGAAAGGTAAATCATTTACTTGGATTTATTATTGCTAGTCATCTTAAAATATTAAAAAAGAACCAATATATTCGTATAAGCAGACAGAGCTTATGACCTGATTGTATCAAATATTTCTTATTTTTGGACTAAATTAAAGTCTAAAATTAGTTATTTGCTACTAGTTTATAGTCTAAAGGAAATTAAGGATTACGAAAAATGTAAATATAATTTTTCAATAAATAATAAAGAACTAATAACTTTAATCACTCTGGAAAATTGAAAGATAGCAATTTATTAAATTTAGCAAAGCAAATGCTTATATACCAAGTAAATAATATACAATTGGAAGTTATAGATATATTTTAGTATAATTTTAAATAGTAACTCTAAATTTAATTTAACTTAAGATAAAATAGAATAAAATAACCCTAGCTATTTAATATATTTTTGGAAGACCTAGTTAGTGTTAGCCTTTTAAATAGCTTTTAATTTAAATTAGTTAGTGGTTATAAAGCATAATCAAAATTTAGGAATTAAATGATGTTCTATCAAATATGAATATGCTTGATTTAAAGTTAAAAATTATAAATCCGATAAAAGATTCCTGAGTCTGTTTAAATATAAGAAGCTGATTGAAAATTAATTAAAATAGTTAAATCTGCTAGCTTTTTAAGTTAGATCTAAATTAAGGAGAATAAATAATAGAATTAGCTAATTATTTTTCATAATAGATCATAAAATTTGACTTTAAAATGGTCTTGTAAAGTTATTTGTCTGAAGAAAAAAATAAATAACAATTGGTGAGTGATTGAATAGCTATCATTAACTGAAAAATTTAAAATGCTTGATATATAATTAAAGAATAAATTACAATAAGAAGAAAAAAAGTAAATTAGCACAGATAAACCTCCTTAAAAATTATATTTCCAAAATTAAGAAATTTGATATGACTATATTAAGCAGTTCGATTGAGAAAATGTGATATATAATTAGAATTGAATAAAAGTATCGATATTAAGAAAGAAGCTTTTGAAATTTAACTTAATTATCCAAGAATAATTAAAGACAAAATGAGAAGAATAAAATTAATTAAATCCTTTTAAGAGCAGATGAAATAAATCATACATAAAAGTAGATAAAAAGTGATAGATAAATAGAGATAAAGTAAGTTATAAGCTAGGTATACAATTATAAGTTTAAGCAATTATTAATAAACTGAATCATTAAAGGTAATATAGTTAATTTTAAGCATTTAAAGCAGGTAGAAATTACCTTTAGTGAGATATTATACATGCAAAGATATTAAATAATGATTTAAATAAATGAAAACTTAAAGAGTTCGTTAAATAATATTTAAATCAATCTCTCTAGTAAATTAACAATTTCACACATTTCAAATATAATTTTTATTCAAAAGATACCAATTTTAAATAAAATCAATTAAAGAAGAACATTTTTAATGAAAATTATACATCAAATATAAAATAAAATGGTCATTAGTTACCATAAAGCGTTATTATCGCTTATGTTTAGGTTAGATTTTACAAGAAAAAATCAGTAGGTCATATTTAAGTTACTCAAAGTGAAATTACGTAAAATGCTAAAGAAAAGAGGAAAGAAAAATTTTATTGGCTTATTTTTAGTTTTTAAATCGAATCTGTCCTTACCTTTAAGCTTATCTCTATTAAATTTAACTTAAAACATTAGTTCTTTTTTATATTTTATTTAGTCTAAAGAGAATTAAAATTATAAATACTTAAATAAATATTTTAAATATTTTGCCATTTTTGGAAATAATAAAGCTAAAAGACTAAAATAAAGAGTATTAAATAAATTATTAAAGCGAAATATTTAAATGAAAAGAGGCCATTCTTTTCAAATATAATTTAAACCAATTTAATCTAGGATATTAAATCAATTATTCTTTCATAATAAAATCCAACATTATTTTAAAAGCTATTTATCAAATTGTCTAACTTATTATGCTTCTTCTTTTAATTTAAGATCGTCTAACGATAATAAATATCCTTGCATTAAACTCTAAACCAAAATTTTATAAATTGAATTCAAAAGTTTTTAGTTTAGGCTTTAAATTTCTAAGCCACCAGAATTTTTAGCTACTCTTGTTATGTATCTTTAATCAATCTGTAAATAATGTCTCTGAGTGTTAGTTGATGTGCTTTTAATTTAAAATAAAAATCTGAGGGAGAAAAAATAGAAAACTACTAATACCAGATTAGGTATACTTACTAGTACAGTAGGTTCTATTAATACAGATATTAGGCTTAGTATTTCTCTAGTATTACGAAGATGATGGAAGATATTATTTGATAACCTCAAGTCACAAAAGACTTAATTTTAAAATTATTTTATTTTTATTCAGTTTATTGCTAGTTCCATTTGATTGTTTGTTAACTTTAACTATACATTATATTAAATTGGATTCATAAATGAAGAGTCTTATAATATAAGATGATCTGTAAAATCTTAATTATGAAATAGAATGCTAACCAATTTCTTAAAAAAGGCTTAAGTATATTGTTAGTTTAATAATTTCCTTGTTTGTTTCTTAAAAGAAAAATGAAATATATAATGACTATGAATATAAAATATAAATAGTTTTCAATAACTTTTCATCATTCTGCGATTAAAACCACCTCGTTGCTTTCCAACTTTTTTACCGCAAGATTATTTATTATATGATTTTACTGATTTTAAAAGTTTGGAAGGTATTAAATTTCCTATAGCTGTGCTATGCTTCTGTCCTGCTAATCTTTTTGATTCTGAAATGACTGTGAATTGAGTAAATGCTTTACTTGCATTTCTTCTTGATTAGATAGTTTCAGCTATTAAGTAATCTTATGCTTTTACATCTTGCTTATTAAAGTCATTGCATGACTTTTAACTTAGTTTTCGTTTCTTGTTTTCAATATTTTGGAAATTTAAGCCCATTTTGCACCAAGCTTATTATATAAGCTCAAAAGCATCTCATTTTCTTTTTCTGTCCAATCACCCTCTAAATGTTATTAAACTTACTAATTAGATTAGGATTTAAATAGTTGTTCCACCTTTCTCTTACTTATTTAGCATTTTTAACTAAATTGCTATTATGAAGTTTTTAGTTTATGTCTTGAGCAATTTTTCTTCATGAAAGGTTTTCTTCTTTTAGCTAAAGTAGCACTTCGTCTTCTTCTTTTGTCCACTAATCCTTGCTACGTTTTAATGAGTTATACCCTTTGAAAGTTCTCTTCCTTATTTAAGGAATAGAAGAAGAAATATTCTCGCTTTTACCAAGAGAATTATTTGCATTTGTAGTCAATTTTGGATGGTCGCACGTCACATTTTGCTTACTCATCTAATCCAAGAGATTTGAGCAATTACTGCTCAAAAATTTGCTAGAGTTCAAGTTTTCAGTTTCTCCTTACAAAAGCTACTCAAAATTTACCTGCCGCATGTAGATTATAAAAATGGGGATTAGAATTGAATTTAATTACTGAATTAAACTAATATTTTTAATTTAACATTACCTCTAATAATATATGAAAGATTGTTATTACATTAGCTTTAAATCTCCTTATTGTCCTTTAGACCTTTTATATACTCCTTACTCTCTTTGTCCCCTGATTTATTTTAAATGTCTCCACTACAATGAATTTATAACAGCAGCATTTAAAATAGTTTGAATAGCCAAGAAATTTAGAAGAAAAGCGTTGAAGAATGTTAAAGGAATTAATGAAAACGTTTAGGAAATTTAAAGAATGCTAAGTTGTTTAGTTGTTTAGGTATTTAAATCAAAGCCTATTATTATAGAAATCATTCCTATAATTTTTCTATAAGAAGTATCCTTAAAGTTAACTTATTGATAGTCAATCCTTCATCTTATTTACTTAGAAAGAGATTCAATATCACTAGAACAAGCCTTTATTTTAACTAAGTAGATAAATAAATTTTGACTTCATCGTAATTATTTCTTAATTATAGCTTCAGTCAAAATATTTTTTTAATTAGCAGAGATGAGATAGTTAATGAAATGAATACTCAAAACTAATTTTTAGCAGCATATGAAGCATGTTTTCTTAAATGAGCATAATCCGCTATAAAATTATAAATAGTTAGCTATAGCAAATAGATTTCTTTATATTAATTAATATTTAGAACTTTAATAAATAGATAACTTCTAGAAGCGAAGCTTAAATAGTTTTTTCATTAGGAAAATTTAAAGTTAATGTTTGATTTTTTTCTCTTTTGTGTTCTTTTCTAAGTAAGTTACAATATTTGTCCATAAAGGCTTGTATTTTAAATTATTTCATACTGAATATCTTGCTAAATCTAAAAGTTCACTTCTAAAATTGCAGCCTAATTTACTTGTGAAAATTCAGGGCATATACTATTAGTTTCATTCATCTCTCAAAGTATAAGTTGAAAAGTCATGCTTCAAATTAAAATGAAATAGATCACATTATTTGAAGGAGTATTTTAATCAACTCAATGTAGTTAGATCATACGCTAAAGTGCATTTCAGTGGATCTTTAATTTTTCCAACATCGTTTCAATATGGATTATATCATCTGTTTATGATGTACCACGTTCTGTTTTGCACTGCGTTTCCAGCAAACATTTTTTTATTTTAAGTGCTAGTTTTACTTAAATTAAGCCTTTATATTATTTCTACTAGCAGCTTAGAGTCATTTTATTAATTTAGTCACTATTTCTCTATAATCCAAGAAGGATATAATTCATCATATGACTATCAATAACTAGAACTAAATAGTTTTTCAAGTTCTTTTTAGATAAAATTCAGTTTTTCTTACTCGGAAAGCTTGAATATTTCCAAAGGCTTTTTTAAAATTGCTTTAACATAGTCTTCAGCATAGAAGGACATGAAGTAATAGAGTAATCTTTTATTTACTGCTTAACCTTTAAATCTTCATCGTGAATAATAAAAATTCGTCCAAGTATGGTAAAAATAGTTTTCCATCATCCTCTAATCATAAAAGTCATCACAGCTAAACTTCAGGGTATCTCCATCTGATTGAAGCAAAAAATCAGAAGGATTGAAAAATAGAGATTTATAAATTCTCATATCCTAACTTCAAGCTATTCTCATTTTAACGGTGTTTTTAACATAACTAGGCATTATTAAATTAAATTACTTGAACTAAAACTCTTGGGATTTGAGATACTCTATATTTTTCACTAAGTTTTCTTATGAAAATCATTTTTCCTTCTAATCTTATAAAAAATAAACTGGTTGATACCCACATATTTTAAATACTGTACCTAGAAAAGGAAAGAACATTGAAAATTAGTTAGGAGTAGCTGAAAGTGTTACGTAACGATTTTTAGGGAAATTGTAGTGATTCCAGAAATTAGAAGTATTTATTTGCACACATTCTTAGATTCTGTCATATGTTTCTAGCAACTAGGAAGGTAGAGTTAACTTGTCATTAGAATTAGGTATTTTTGAGTATATTAAATCAAACAGCTAGGAGTAATTAAGCGTATTTTCTATATAGTTCTTAATTCTGTAATATTGATTCCTGTCTCTATTCTTATATAGCTCAAAAGGATCAACTTTTGATTTTATAAATTTTAGTTATTAATACTTTTGGATTTATTGCTAAATCATCTTAACTTCACTTGAATTTTCTACTTTTTCTCTAGAAGATAAAGACTTTATTTCTTAATCACGCTTTAAATTTTTATTTTAAAGGCCTAAATTCTTAAGATCTTCTTCCAATAAACTTTGAGAGTTTGAAATATTATACCTTCCTTAGTTATTTTATCTCTTTTATCTTTATTAATTTTGGTGATTTGGGATTTCTTTATTCCAAGATCTTCACTATACTTCTGTCCTAAGATTTTGCCTTGTTTTGCTTTTCAAGCTTTTATTACTTTCCAGCCTAACTTAAATTACTAGAAACAAAGGAATGATACAGAAGAGCGTAATAGAAGAGAAAAATAAAACGAAGACAATAAATTGACTATATTTCATTATTATTAAATATCTAAATTTTATTATATCTTTAAGAAAAATACATCACTTTCTTATCTATTAATTCCTTCTTTTTATACTAACTAGAGAAGGAAATATTTAAGTGAAAAAAACTTTAAATATCATTCTAAAACTTTTATATTCTAAGTAAGATAAAATACTCAATTTAAAGATATAAGAAGGTTATTTTAATGGTATTATAGCTATGAACAAATAGTCATTTAGTATAGCTAAGTGTAAATTTTAAGCTTCTTATAATAGCTTTGTAGACTACATATAAGATTAGATGTTTTATAATATTTTATTATATCCTTACTTAAAGCTAAGAAGATTGGAGTTTATTTACAAAATTTTAATTATTTTTATAAATATATTGCTTAGATATCAATTAAATAGGAAGCTTATATAGGCTATTTAAGTAATTTTAGCTAAGTAAATTTAAATTAAGTATCTTTATAATTTCTAATTGCATTAAGTTTAATCCTCTACTTGCTTTATACAGCTTAATTACTAGTGTAATTATCATTTTAACAAGCTTTTTAGAAGAATAGAATCTTATTTAAATTAGCTATTAATTTTAACATTTAATTGGTTCTTTTATATGGTTTATAGTGTGGAAGCTTATATAAGTAATTTGCTTTTCATCTTAAGTTAAATATTTAAATCTATTTAAGTTCTCAAATTAGATATAAGACATAAAATAGGTTTAAGATTTAGTTAAGAATTATAATCTAGAGTACTTAGTAAAATTACCTGAGGGCTAGTATTTCAGTACTTTGCTTATTAGTTAATTTTAAGATTTTTCTGATTTAATATATTTGAGTTCTGAATGCTGCTTCACTAAAAATAAAATCAAAGAAATTAATAAATTTAGTGCCTTTACTCAAAAATAAGATAAGCAAACGATAATTAAAATTAATTTAATATATAAGACTTTATTAATCTCAGCATGCTCCTCTAATCTTATTTAATTTCTATCCTGCTAGCAAACTTTTTTAAGTTTACTCTTATTCTCTTAGTTTCAAATATCCTTTTTCTATTTTGTGATATTTGGAATAAATTTTATCATCAAGATTTAAAGATTTAACTAGTAAAGTCGAAATTATAATCTAAAGCATGCGAGAGAAATAATATAAATTTGATTTAAATTAGAATAAAACTAAGAATGAAGAAGCAGTTCTATACAAGTATCTACATTAAACGAATTCTATCTTCCACTTAGTTTCTGACTAAAAATGAAATGATTTTGCATATTTATTGGAAGGAAAAGAATGAATAGTTAAACTTTGCTTCTGATATTTTAATTTAGAGCAAGTAAGTTATAAAAATAAGAATAGTTAATTAGTGTAATAAGACAATATAAAAAATGACTTTAAAAGTTTATATTGATTTCATATCTTAGCCTTCTAGAGCTGTATTAACCTTGCTTAAACTAGCTAAAATTCCACATCAAGTAGAAATTATCTCTATTTTTAAAGGTTCAACTCGAACTTCGGAGTTTCTGCAGTTAAATCCAATGGCTTAAGTACCAGTTCTGGTGGATGATGGATTTGTTTTGACAGAAGGTAATGCAATAATGTAGTACATCTGCCAAAAATATAGAAATGGGTTAACTTAGTAACTATATCCAGATGATTTGATAGAAAGAGCGTAAGTAGACAAATTTTTGCATTGATATCATACTAACATTAGAATCTCAAGTGCATGACCTTTATTTTCTATTTTATTTGCTCCAAAACTGAAAAGAAAGAGCTTTACAGAGGAGGTAATAGATATGTTTGCTAAAATTTTAAAAAGAAGTCTGAAGTTCATTGATAAGTAGCTGTAAGACTAAAATAAATTTCTCCTAGGAAATTAATTTACTCTTGCTGATATAAGTCTTGCATGTGAAATAGCCTAACTCAAGTTACTGGACTAGCATGAAAGAAGAGAATAATTTGGATACGAAAATCTAGCATCCAAGAGAATAAAAGAATGGATGGATGAAATGATGAGTTTGCCTGAGATGCAGGAAACTCATTTAGTATTAAAAAATATGATAGAAAATGGAGTAGATAGCTATCTACTTGGCAGAATGTGATTGGATAAAATTTTTATTTCTCTTAAATCTAAAATTCAGAGTTATTGATTTAATACATATTTACATTTTCCTTAAATACACATATAAAAAACTGAAGGCAAACTTACTTAATTTGCTAAAAATTCACTAAGATATTAATTATTCTATTTGATAAAAGCTAAAAAGATAAATATTCATAATTTATAAACCATATCAAGCTTTAAATAGGAGATAATAAGAAACTTAAAGTGTCTAACAATTTAACAAGTTAAAAATATGAAATTAAGACTTTTATAAATAGCATTCTTTTATTTTGATTGATAAATTAATATCTAAGCAGATACAATTTTAATTTTAAGTTCTTCATTAAGCTTACTTTTGGTGGGATTTATTTTAATTTATGCAAAGAATAACATTGGAATATTAAAACATAGATAAAAGGAATAGTTTTTAAATTGTTTATATTTAGCGATATTAAATAAGAGTATCTGGATTGAGAAATTAGATATAAATGCTAATTAAAAAGAAAAATAGAAATTAATTAGAAGATATGATCTAATAAATCTTTGATTTAGAAAATATGCTTTAATATATTATCTATCACTATATTAAGGTATTATAAATAGGGAGATGCTAGTTAAGACTTATAAAGAGTTTTGAAATATATTAAAATTACATTATATGAATATGATTATTATGATATACCAACAATAATTATCTCGCGCCTCTTTTGAAATTATATAGATCTAAACTTTGTCTTATAATTTATTCAATAGAAATTTATTATTAAGATGTATTAGAATTAAAGTCAACAATTTTAATTTAGAGAAGCTTAAAAGAAAAAAGACTGTTCGACAATTTGTCCATGAGATTTACTCTTTAATATAATAAATTAGATTTAAGAACCTTAAAAATATATCTGTATAAAATTTAAAATTTCGCATAGATACATTTCTAACAGTATAGGGAGTTATCTTAAAGCAATAATTTAAACAAGCTATAAAATGATTTGTATATTTCTGAAATATTAAATTAGATATTAGTTACTATTAATTCTTTCTAAGTTTATTTTATTTCATTGATAAACATATTAAAGTTAATTTTTAATAGTCATATAATCAAATATTAAGGCAAAGATTTTTTAAAGTTAATTAATCATGCAAATTATTCTGGCAGCTATTTTTAGATATGAATATAACTTTTAAATTATTTATAAGTTTTAGTTTCTTCTATTTCTCTGATATTTTACTAATTAATTAATTCTGATTAATTAAAACTTTGCTGACTACCAAATTTAACTATATTGGTATATGTAATTTTGCTAGTTATAGTTGTTCGTTAGATCTACTTCACTTTATTATTTTTAGTTAGAAATTTATGAATACCTTTAAGCTTAATTTACTACTATAACTACAACTATATTAGCATCATTTATATTAAGATTAAGATTTTATATGATAAAAAGCACAGAAGCATTAGCAAGACTAAACTTAGAGTATAGTAAAAACGTTTAGACTTTTATCTTTTAAAGAGTAAATAAATCCTTGTTTAGAAATATTTAGCATCTATATAACTCACCTTTTAAAAGCTTATTATAAAATAAATATAAAATCACTTACCTTTTATTAAATAAATAATAAAATAGCTTCTAAGAAATAACAGAACTTTGAACAAAACATTTAAACAGGAAAATTCTCTAAAAAATCAAAAAGAGAAATAATTACATGAGTGAAAGTGAGAAATATAATTGATATGAAGAACATTAACTACTTGGAAATCCAGAATAAAATAATTTCCAACACAAACTCAAGTTGAAATATTATCTAAATTAAAAGAGCTTATGTTCAAAAAAAGATACCTCATTAATAAAATAGAAAAATTAGAAAAACTAATAACGTCTTTACTTGAGAAAAAATATTAATCATCATAAGAAATAGAAAACAAACTGGAACAAAAAATCCTTTAAATTTAATAATAAATTCAGGTAACGCCTTTTTCGTTTTAACGGAATTAATCAAACCTTTGGAAATAGAAAATGAAGCCTCAAATTAAAATAAACAGTAAGCATTAATTTAAAATAAGTAGTAAATTTAAATTAAATAAGTATTACAGGAATGTAAGTCTAAAAGAAGAATAAAATGCTACGTGTGCAATAAATAACACCAATGAAAATACTGTTACTAACTAAACGAAATTTAAAGAAAGAATAAATAAGACATTTTTAGAAAACTATTTAGGATATATCCAACATAAAGCGGAAAAATTTATAGAAAAAAATTATTTTATTCAAATCTTATTCCTTGGAGAAATAATTAGGAACTTTACATGCAAGATAAGAACTATTCAGAATATTAAAGGATAGTGCACTAATGAAGTGCTACACCGCCTAACTAAGTCTAGTAGGAATTCATGACAAACTAATGGAGATAATCTGATAGAATAGGTTGGCCTACTGACTACTACGGCTTTAACAAAGCTTTTTAGCTTTATTTTTTTAAATAAATTGACTAGATTTGGATTTTAGAATGCTAGAATTAAATTATAACCTTTTATCTTAAACTAAGATTTATATAGTTAACTCTATCTAATTAGTTTACTTTTTTATTTAGTATGGATAAAATCCTAATCAATTAGAATTAATCTTACTATAAAGCTTTGCTTTTGAATCTTAAAATTATTTCATTTCAATTCTTTTGCTTAAAAAAGTTTTAAAAAGAGCTATTTCTGTTAAATTATGATTGAGTATGAAGCTGGTGTAAGTAAGAAATTTATCTGACAAAGCTATAGTTAATTAATAATGATAAATTGAAAGTAAGAAGTAATATAATATAGAAATGATCTAATAAACTAAGCCAATAAACATCTTGAATATAAGAATAAGCATAATTAATAAAACTAGGCTTTAGCATATTAGCATTCCTTTTGATTAAACTAAAATTAGATATCACATCTTAATTATATGAATAAAGATAATTTCCATCTAATTTTGCCTAAATACAGCTAGATTAACAACTAAACTATTAGTACTTATTAGTTATTTTATTACTATTAGCTTATTTAAATCTTATTATTTTATGAAAGCCATATCACCTTATAAGCTTATAAAAGAATCAAATTTTTGAATACATTTCAACAAATTTTAAAACTAGAGACTTTGCTTTTAATAGAAAATAAGAATTGAAAATATATCAGAGAATAGACAGCGCTAGATCTTTTTTAATTAAATAGCTAAAAAGGGATAGATTATCTAACTATTTTCAGAATTAAAAAGCTGGAATAAAAGAATATACTTATTCTTTAATGGTTATAGCCCAAGTTTATTATATAATCTAAAAGTATATTTATATTAAGAATTAGTTAAGATTTTACGCATAAATTCATAAAAAATAAAGAGTGTACAAGCTAAAAATCGATAAAATAAATGATAAACGTAGTTATAAATAAAGAATTTGGTATAAGATGAAAGTGAGATTAAAATCTTCTATTGTTAACTTCTATAATTCTTTAGATAAAGTATGAAATAGATTTATATTATAATAATTTAAGCTAAAATTAAGATTATTTTTATTTATTATATCTAAAAATCATTTAATATTAATCCATTTTTTATTTCCTATATTATAAGTGAACATTTCACAAGAGCTGTCGTACTAATATACTACATTCCCATTCGCAACAGGTTAGTTATAGCAAAGCTTTCCTGGAAATTAATTACCTTATTTTATAAATTATTTTAGATCAAATGCTTGTGTCTCTATATCAACTATTCCATTTTTATATATTAGGAAAAAGTTATTTATAGGAATATAAATAGCACATGTACGAGATTTATCTGACAAAGTTTTTTAGCAAGTTTATCATTCGTTACGAAATGTGCTATATATCTGAATTTTGTTTTAAAACGAATTTAAAATATAGTTAAAGCCACCAAAAGTATAAATATCCTGATTCACAAAATCACAACCAAAGCCATTAACTGGGGTTTAAATTTGCTAAATGGTGCTAAATGTTTAAGAGTTTAAATTAAACATTTCACACTCAGCTATGTTCTCTAGCTTATTTTATTTTACTTTATGCTTACCTGAGATAATATATATTATATCCTTCTAATTGTAGTTTGTTCTATGACAAAATCTTTCAAATTGCATTAAATAATTATCCGTGGCGCTTTAGGAAAGTAGTGTAAATCTTTTTCCATTAGAATCGGAGCTACCGGAAATGAGAAATTTTTCTTCAGTCATCTACTCTACTTAAGTAAACCAACTATCAGTTTTCTCAATATTTTGGATTTGTTATTCGAATTTTTTCGAAGCAATTTAATAAATTTTCATCTTGCTCGTATTTTTGATAATAGTACTTACTTACTTAAACTCATAATACATTTTTTTATTTTAAGCAATGCTTACTTCCTAAAATTTCTAGTTTGTAAGTTCTTATTTTCTTTCTTCTTAATTATCTCTTTAGACTCTGCCAATTTCTTAAGTAACCTATCTATCGAAAATTTTTAGCTTTTCATTTAATTTGATTTTTAATATTTCTAAACTCATTCTCTATTGCGGATCCTGTTTTCAGCATTCTCTTATTAATTCTGCAAAATGTTCTGGACAATCTTCTGGAATTTTCTCTCTTTCTCCGTTTTAAATTCCTAGCATTAAGCTTGCATCAATAACATCCAAAAATGGTTCTTTTCTTGCAGCTATTTCTCATAAAGTGATTCCTAGTGCATAAATGTCAGATTAGAAACTATATTTAGGACTCATTCCAAAAATTTCAGGAGCTTTCCATTTAAATGTCCCTACCCATAAATTATTTTGACTTTACCTAGTAGATCTTTTTACTATAGAGACACTAAAGTCAGTAATTTTAGCATTATTATTTTTATCAAGTAGTACATTTTAACTATTTAGGTCTCTATGAATTATATTTATCTCATGGATATGCTAAAGACCTGAGGCTAAATCTAAACTTATCTTGTAGCGTGTATTTCATGAAATCTCTTTTTTACTATGCAACAAATCACGCAGAGAACGATGCATTAATTCCATAACTATACTAAAAGGTTTAGGACAATACCCGAACATTTATACTACATTGGGATGTGTAAGCTTCTTCATTATTTAGATTTCATTTTCAAATTATTCTTAATCTTTTTCTGTCAATTATACTATATCGAATTCTTTTATTGCTACATCAGTATATCCTCTTCATTTTCCTTAATAGACTGTTCCAAAAGCTCCTTTTCCTATCAATTCTATTTTTTAAAGGCAATTCTCATGAATAATGAGTTGAAAATCTTCGCTAGTTTTCATTTTTAATTATTCTCCTTTCATAAATTTAAATATGGCTTCCAATACTTTTATCTTTCAACAGTAGTAAAACTCTAAAACTTTCCTATCTGGAACATAAGGCCTTCGATTATTATATCTCCTTAAACGCAGCTCCTAACTAATGTAAATAAATAAATACTCCTCTATAAATGAAGCTTTAGAACTAAATAAAGCATCTAGATATAAACTCAAATTAATAAAGACTAACAGCAAGGGTAAATAGCATCTAGACAGATACATTTAGACTTAAAAATCTAGCATTTAACTTATTTAAGCGATAACTGAGATGCTTATAGCAACTCTTAGATTTATCCTACAATTTTATCACTATAAGTGTCTAAGATAGAAAAGCATATTTATTAGTTTCTATTAAATCTTATTAAATTATTATAATACAAAGCTTTTAGAACATTAGATAATTAAAGCATCTTTAATCTAAACAAAAATGAAAGATTCTTAATATATGAAGTAAGTCTAAAAATGAGATTATTCTAGCTTATAAAAGAAAGAATGTGAAACAATTAAGTCTGTAAAAGAAAAATAGAATGTGAGGGAGAATAAATAGGGATTTATAATAAGGAGTATGATAACTTGAATAATGGGTATGGTATAAAGTAATAGTTAATATGAAAGACTTATTAAAGAAAATAGTTCTAAATTTCTAAATTCTGAGCTTTTACACATATTAGAGTATTTTCTTATTTCATATAACTAGAATTAAAATGTAACTGAGATAAAGAAATAATTTAAAATAAGATATCAGTCTAATAAAGAGCTTAAGGGAGTAGGAGATTATAACAAAATAAATAAGAAAGAAAATCTTATAGAGAAAGACTGAAATTATGAAAGAAGTAACGGAGCTATTCTAAAATTACTATTTTAGAGAAATTAACCAAGAGTTGCAATACCTAAAAGAAGTTTAGCAAAGAATAAATAGTTAAATATAGCATCTAGAAGTAACAAATTAGCTGGTGACCATATAAAATACTATATTTAATTTTGAAAATGATGCTAATGTAAGTTATATGAAAGAAGCATAAACTAAAGGATAATAATGAATAACAACAATTGAAAAAGAAAAAGAAAATTTCAAATAAATATTGTAGAAAATGATTATTCTTTTGGAAAGTAGCAAGTAAAACGTTAAATTTAATGCTTAAGAAGAATAAAATTAGTCAAATATTCTACCCGAAAGAAATTAAGAAAACATTAATAGCATATAAAACAATGAGCAAATGATTTAAAAAAAAGAATAAAGACTTAGTTTACTTAGAAAATAATAGAAAGAACATAATTAAATAAGTACAATATAAAGCAATTCAACGAAATAAAAGACGCACAATTTAAATGAGGAAACTTTTTCTGAGTATTAAATAGACATAAAAAAAACGGACAAGTATTTTACTTAAATAGAATAATTTAATGAAGAAAGTTTGGTTATATCAGGCGGCTATGATTTCAACTCAAAATTGTTTACAATTTATTAATAGAAAAGCGCAAATAACTTTAATATGGAGTTTAGAAGATGCTGACATAAAACTAAGGTTAGTAAAGAAGAATAAATTTATGTTATTTCAGGAATTGCTTAATAGAAGAATAAGTACATGAGTATCTAATAATGTGAAGTCTTTTAAATAAAAAATTAAACTTTCAAGAGTATCAAATCTATATAAACTCCAGCTAACACCTTTGGATGTGATAAGGCAGACTACTAATTATATATATTAGGAGGATATAATTAATAAAATTAAAGCTATTTAAATAAAATTCAAATTTATGACGAAAATAACGACTCGTGAATTATAACCAGCTAAGCTCTTTCAAAAGAGGCAACCTTATCTGCTATATTTATTCCCCTAGCTAAATAATTTCTTATTTATGCAAATGGTTTTGACGTAGAAACTTAACTATTTGATTTAAAAGAAATTATAATACAGGGAGAAAAATATCCATGCTCATGCTATAGACTATTTGACTTTACTTAGCCAGTTTTTAGTGGTAATAAAGTATATTAGTATAATTGGAATACAGATTTGCTATGTTTTGATTTAGGTACTTAGAAATGGAGAGAAATAAAATGAAACCTAATTTTTCTAGTTTAATTCTTTTATTAAAGAATCATTTCATAATTTTTAACCTTATCATTACTAAGACATAATCATTCCTTTATAGATAAGCATTTATCATACATTTATACTAAAATCATTTTCTAATTAATCTAAAGTAATTTAGTAACTATTTTGCTTTACTCATTCCTTTTTCTCTTACTTTATTCCTCTATAGTTAAAGCTTCTCCTTGTAAAAATAAAATGATAGATATAGAAATTCTTACATACTTCTTTTAAATCTCTAAAATAGATTACATGGTATTCCCTTAATCTCCTGCTTAATTTAAGTAATTCTGATAATTTTTTAGACTTCGATAACTTAAATACTAACTCTATCTCCAATTTTACCTATTTTCATAATACACTTCAGATATAAATAGTTAGTTAATTGGAATATTTAGCATTACATCTATAAACAGTTGTAGCATTACTTTAATTATGCTTCTAAAGCATTTAGTAATTTAAAGTATTGCTTTAATTATAGATATATGAGAAATTTAGAATTTAGCTAGTGAAGGATATAAAGTATTTAGTTTAATAGCTTAGTCAATATTCTAAAGTCCAAATAGTAATTAAATTGCTTTTCAAATTAATTTTTCATATTCTCACACTGCAAAAAAGAGAAATTCATTTATTTGTCTAATATTTATTTATCTTATAATTCACCTTTACTAATTAATAATTACCTCCATTATATAAATCTTCTCTCATAATTATCTAGAAAAATAGAAAATAATTATACAAATAAAGTCTTATGATATATGTATAAGTGCATCTAAGCAAACAGACAAAATGTATAGAAAATTTAAAATTAATATAAAGAAGTTAAGTTATAAGTAATCTAATTATTTATACTATTTATTTATGCACTAAGTCTCATTAAGCTTTTGAGAGATATACATTTTAAAAAGTTTATTAGGATATAAATAAATTAAATGACTCTAAACTAAATTATAAACCAGAATATCTAGCTTTATTAGCATATAAAAGAGTATATCTAAACAAAATAAAAAAGTACCTTCAGGTAGCAAAATATTTGTAGTAATATATATCTAATGCTAGCTATCTATTAAATTAAAGTTTTATTATAGCAATATTAGTTATAATTATATCATCTAATAACTAGCTATATATTCAATTTATTAGACTTAGATTAAGTAACTATTTAATTTTACTATTTTTAAGTATATTAGATTTACAAGCTATTTATGATATACTTTTAAAGCTTCTTAAATATTTCCTGTCTAAATGTAAATTGATTATCTAATATTAAACTTTAATTATAAGCTTAAACATTAAATAGTTTGATATAAACCAATAAATGATAAAGATCCATTTAGAAATAAATCTAAGTACTAAATGATAAAAGCTAATATTTAATTAAAATATCTTATTTGAATATAGTTAATTTAAATTACTATATAAATACTTACTATAACTTTTATAATACTTTAGTCTTATCTTTATAAATGTCTTTACACTAGCAATAGATACACTCATTTGTTTAGCCTGGAAATAAGTTTTAAATGGGCCTAGAAAACCTACAAAAAACAATATAGCTATGCAACTAATAGAATATTATTATGTATACTGTTTATCAAGTCTTTGAATAGAGGTGTAGGAATCTAATAACAAGAATAAGCACAAATTAGAATGAGTTTAGCAAAATAAGTAGAAGTGATTTAGCAGACTTTAATGAAAAATGTACTAAAATGTTGGAAATAACGTAAGAGATAATGACTAGAAACCTCATGGGAAAAATTCTAGAGCCAAGGAATGATTACGACAAATTAAAGCAATTTGAATGAGATTTCGATGTTTTGGATAGGAGGTTTAATACATATAATAAAGAATCATATAGAAAGCATTAATAAGATATGGAATATTAATGTAAAAGAGCTTAATAAATGGATTAATTTTAATCAAAATTGCTTTAACTTATTGCATTCTTCAATAAAAACATTAATATAAAAAATTATGGAAAGGACATACTTGAAAATGAAAAGCTTTGCTTAGAGAAATTAGCTTATCTCTACAAGCACAATTAAAATGCTTTACTTTAGTATTACATTAAAAATAAACCTGGAATAATAAGCCAACTTAAATAACTCTATATAGAGGAAATTAGCAATAATTAAGAGTAATTAAACAACTTTTAATTAATCTTTCAGAATCAAGTATAAAATTCATAAGAGATGCAGCTAACTCCGAGACAACCAATAGAATATCGAAACTAATCTAATCCATAGAACTAAACTATAAGTAACTAAACTTTAATTTCTATTTAGCCTACAATCCAAAAAACTGAAAACTACGCTCCTTACCGTCTTAATTCGATTTAATAATAATAGAGTGCAAGCCAATAAATGATATAATAAAGATAGTAAAATTAAGTCCAATAATTTCAATAAAGATAAGAAAATTAGATCCAATCTACATCATAATAAAATATCTAATATATGCAATAATAGAGAACGGACATTCCTCAAAGATATTATCCTTAATAATAAGAAAATTAAATGTTTTAGTATTAATTGCCTTAATAAATTACAGGCTAAGAATAAAATAATCAATAATAATTCATCGTAAAATAAATAAGCAATAGAAAAACTCAACAGTAAAGTTAACAGGATTAAAAATCAAATTAACATTAGAATTTGTATCCAAAAAAAAGGATTCTTATATATGAATAACCATAAACTACATAGTAAAGCTAGAATTAATCAAATGATATAAATTAAAATCAGAATTACAGTTAATAATAATTGAGCATTTAAAATCAAAGTCCAGGTCATCGTTTTGATATGAATAATTAAGAATTATAACTAGTTGATCCAAATTAACTTCCTAGCATACAAAAATAAAATCTTAGATATTGAAATTCAGGCTAAAGTCCTATTACATAAAATAGACATACATATATATCTTAAAAAACTGGTCAATAAAGGATTTTACCAACTCATTTAAATTAGATATATTAATCAAATAGCCCGTAGCCAATAAATTACGTAAAATAAATCCAGAAAAATGCTCACTAAGTGAATTATGAAAACTAAATAAATAATAATTAGTAGAATAACTTTTAATAAAATTAAACAGAATTTATGCAAAACAAACTTAACAACAATAAAACGAATCAAGCACCTATGATGACATAAGATTCTTCGAACAAATATAGTAATCATAATATCTATAATCCTAGATATAGAAAATATAAACCCAAATAATATCCTAATACTAATCAGTCTTAATTATAAAATTAATGATCTTAAAGCAATACGCCTCAGGAGCAAAGCTTGTATATTTTAGATTAAGAAATACTTAAATAATTTGATAACTAAAGCCCTTTAACTTAACGCATAGCCACAAGTTAATAAAATCCATTAATATAAACTTGCTAATAGTCTATTTAGACAGAAGAAAGAATTAAAAGTGCTAGAAGTCATTAAAAGCCGAAATCTTCATAAAATTAACAATAATAAAATATCTAAAACTCAAATCAGAATTAAGCATTTAATATATAAAACAATGAAATTTAGAATTTAAATAACCCGCTTTATCAATAAAATTTATCAGTAATAGAGGAGATTTAGAAAGAAAGTTCAAGTTATCATTAAAATTAAAGTAATATTTAGTAAAACAATGAGAAAGAGAACTTAAATTTAAATTAAAAGTAACTAATTTAAGTTTAAAATGAACAAAATTCAGTAGAAAATTAACAAAAACAGGCCTTGGATGAATAAATTTCCTAAAGAAATTCTGTTATTGATCCTTATTAACATAGATAAAAGCAAGGTGAGTTTTCTATATAGATTATAAAATATAAAGCAAAAATGCAGAAAAATTCATAAAAACATGTTTTTAGGATAAAAACTAAATCGGAATGAACAATTTCTATAGTAAATTCTAAGTTGAAGTACTAAACTAAAAAAACCTACAAAACTATATTCAAGAAACTAAGGAAATAATTAAAGAAAATTTATTTAAAAATAAGAAATTTATTTCAGTTAAAGATATTGATGAATTTTATTAGAACTACATTGACAATAACCAACTAGAAAAAAAAATAAAAGAATTCCTAATAAAAAGCCTAAAAAATCAAAAACCCTCAAGAGAAAGTAAAGAATGAAATGATAAATTCTTATGTTATCTTTTTAATGAGTTTCCTTTATACTTCAACCAATTTTTATTAATTTAAATAATAGTGATAAAACAATTCTAATATTAAATCTTAATCATCAGTACTATTTTAAATAATTGATTACATAAGATTAATAGATCATTAATGATAAAGTGAAAATATTAGATATTTATCCTCTTAAATGTATTATTTTAATAGTTTTTGTTTTATTTTATATCTTAAACAAAAATAAAATTTATCTAAATAATAACTAGTTAGGAAATAAGCTTAATGCTTAAAAAAATAATTATTAACAAGTAGAATTAAAAAATTAAAGAGGAGTGTGAAAGTTTAAATAAAAGAAGTTATACACTTGGCTATAAGTAAGTAGATTCTTCTATTTCCATATGCTTTAAAAATTAGAAGTCAGATTAAAGTAAAAAATGTTCACTATAATTTAGAGAAATATATCAAAGTTCGAAGCTTGATAAAACTGCAATCCTAGTTGAAAAATAAAATAAATCTGAATCAAAAAAAATTTTATTTGTTTATTTCTAAAATTTTAAACTAAATTGAATTACTATAAAATAAAGCTACTATTATATAAAGCTTTATAAATTAAAATTGAAATTTTCAGATAAAAAGACTCAATATAAGAAAAATTGGTAACTTTCAAAAAGAATTTATTGATATTGTAAAACTTGAAAATCTATTAAGTGCTAATTTTCTTCCAGTTTAAACTAAATCTTTTTTATATATACCATGTATTTTTAAAAAAGATAAAACAAAATTAAAAAGATAAAAGATAAAAGCTTTGAATTAGGGGTAATTTATTTCAATGTATAAAGAGACTATTCCAAGCAAGATAATTTAATATAAAACATATCTAAGACTCTAATAATGAGAGGCTAAAATTTAATATATTAACTAAGTTTTAAATCTAAATTTATTATAACTTTTTAAATTAAACTAAGAAATATCTCTAGGTTTACTAGGCAGCTAATTTTAGATTATTAGATTTATTGTTTAAATATTATTTTTATATAGATAAATATGTAGAATATCATCATAACTTAAATTAGACTTTGCTACTTATTTCATTGTTTAGTAAACATTTATTAAAAATTATAAAACTTTTATTTATAAAAAAAATCTAAAAAGGATTAGAAAATCATTATTTATAATTAAAAAAGGAAAAATAAGCTGATAAGTTACATATTGAACTGAGACTCATAACCTCTGAAGTAAAACTGAGAAATTGGCTAAGACTGTATTAATTAGGAAATCTTGATTTTCTGCGAGAAAGCAAAAGAATAATAATAACTTGCTAAAAAATTTAAATAATTAAGAAGAAATAAAACGAATGAAAGACGCATTTAAATCTTATAAAACATTTCAGTAAAAAAAAGCAAGATAAAATTTATATAAAATCTATTGTTAGAGGAATTTAAATGCTCTGATATAAGCAACTAGTTAAAAATAGATAAAAAATAATTTAAAAGCAGAGGATAAAGGAAAAAATTAACAGATAGAACAAGCTTTAATATTAGCTATAATAATTAATAGAAAGGTAGATACAATTAAATGTTTGTATTTTTTATATGTTTCATGCTTTTCTAACTGGTCTCTATATTATTCTGGAGATTAATAATGAATGTTTAAATGATTATCCTGCTATCCTCTTGCTTTGGATGTATTTCTTAAATTTAATTTCCTTCGCCATGCTCATGTTTTCTTTCTTTATAGAACATTCATAATTCATCGTAGTTTAATTTTTCGCTCTCTCCTTAGTTTCAGTTACGATCATTTCTTTTTTTATTATTGGCTTTGTTGTTTTCAGTATATATATTGAAGTTTAGAAATTTCTTACATTTTTTCATAATTATGTTCCTGAATTAAAATATCGACATCCTTGCTATTCGATTTGGTTTTAGAATTGGATTCTTTCTTCCTCTTTTATCATCATATAATTTCTATGGTCTTTTTCATCAACTTAATGTTGAATTTTTTGTTAATTTTCTACAATTTAATCCAATTTATTAATTAAGTCTTCTTATTTATGCTACTATTTAAAGGATTTGTACAATTTATCTTATGAGAGTTTCAGTAGATATTCAAGTTTTTCTCTTGAGTCACGAGTCATGACTCAATTTCTTCTTATATTTTATGTTCTCTCTTAATTCCTCGTTGTCTGTTTAACCTCTTCCTGAAGATTCAGCATCACTTTAAATAGCTATTCTCAGATTATCTTTTTAAAAGTGAAAAATTTTATACTTCTTACTTCAGGCTATTCTTAGCAATTTTCTAAACCTTTCTTCAGATAATGAAATTACAAACCGATTTATTGCCTTCATAAGGTTTTTCCTTAGTCCTTGAAATTCTATTATATAGTTATTCTTACTACTAATGAAAAGCGAACAACATTTGAGTTTACTTTACTTCATATTTATTTTATTAGTTGTAATAATTACAATCTTAAATCTAATTTTAAGTTAAAAGAGCTGATATATATAATATAAGGAAGTGAAAAATAGAAAGATAATTAAAGACTGGAAAATAGATATAAAATATTGCAAAAAGAATAAATAAAAGGCTAACAAACTAAATTAAAAATCAAGCTAATTAAACTGCAAATAAATCAGAGAATTTTATAAAGTAAAAGTGTACCATTGAAGTAAAAGAAAATTTGATATTAATAAAATAACTAAGATTAAAAAAAGACAAAA
Source organism: Loxodes magnus (assembly GCA_946699065.1). Lineage (NCBI taxonomy): Eukaryota > Ciliophora > Karyorelictea > Loxodida > Loxodidae > Loxodes > Loxodes magnus. Next base: position 192,657 of record CAMPDV010000399.1, on the reverse strand, counting down.
TTCAAACCAGGATTCTTCGTGGGTCCAAAAAAGCAAGAGTTAGCGACATCCAAGAAAGGTAAGAACCAGGAAAAGGGTACCAAAAAGGTCACCCACCAAGATGAGTTTTCCACATCTAAGAAAAGGCAAGGAAATAGTCTAAAAATACAATGCGCTCGGAAATCTCGAATCTCACCATGTAGTAATAAATAAGCTATGATTAGTAGATTAAAGTGGTGCTGGGCCTCTAGAAAAAGGTCAAAAAATTGAAGAAAGACAATAAGAAGTTAATGGAAAAACTTAAACTGGCAGAGGAAATAGAATCGAGACACATAACCTAAGAAAGAGACCTTAACGCATTTTGAAACATTTCACAAGACTAGAGCAGTTAATCTCAAAATTAAAATTAGAAGCAAAAAGAGCTGATCAGCAAGGTTGAAAAAATAGAAGAAAACCAGTACAAATTGCAGCGTTAAATGGAACTGAAAGAATAAAGGAATGATCCTATGATAATTGAAGGCGAAAATCACTCGAGATTTTATCCTAAACCTCAAGCAAGAAGAATGCTATTATTGTGACTCTCAAAAGTATCTATGGAAAAGGTGCTAGAAATTTCTCAATTTCAAGTAAAAATACTGAAACTAGTAGATAGTTGTAAAATAAAAAGAAGAGATAATAATAACTAAAACTAAAAAGAGAAAGAGAAATACTATATTGTAACAAATTTGGAGAAATTTACAAGAACAAAGACATCTAGTATCTTGGTGAATGAAATATTAAAGGACAGCAGGCATGGCAAGGAGAAGAGTTGCATAGATTTTCAGACTTTTATTTTAAATCTCTAGAACAATCTAGAAGGATGCGGGAAAGAGGTGGAATACTCCAAGAAAGCCAAATTTTTAATTTTGTATTTTATTTGTATTTTTACTTATAAAATAACTAAGATATTAAATAAATGATAAAAGAAACTATAAATTTTTCATTAAAACTTCAGGAATCTCTGCAGATAGATTGGAAATGTTGAGATACTTTTAAAATTTAATTTACCTTTATTAATATTAAAAAAATTAAATAAAAATGTTTATTAATTATATTTTTAATTAATAAATAAGCAAGAAATTTTAAGTTTAAAATAGTCAAGTGATAATTGAAAAGGGTATCTATAAATTTATTAAATAAAATAGCTAATTAAACTTTCTTTATAAAGTTAACTTTTCTATAGCTAATAGATATTTTAGAAATCTTTCGTGCATAAGTTTTTTTTATCTTCTTATTAATAATTCCTTTTTAATTTTTTGCTAGTGTTTTTTATCTTATTTTAGAGTAGCGTTTGTTTTCTATTATTAATCTTTCGAAAACATAATTTTTTAATTTTAGTCTTTATAATAATATATTAATATATGTCGCTTTTATTTGGCTTGTCATGTGTTAAATTATTGAAAAGATTCCAAAAATTATCCTAAGACTCGCTGAAATCGTCCATTTCTCCTCAAAATATGAATTTTGAGTAGCTTTTCTGCTGCAAATCTATCTATTCTTTACTGTTGGTATTTTAATTAAATCCCAATTCTTACCAAACATTTTCTTTGCTCTTCTTCTTTAAGTATCTACTATTTGTTTGAGTAATTTTATCCTCCCATTATTTTTTTCTATATAACTCACATTTAGATGAACAAAAAAGTTTGGCTAGGTTCTTTCAGAATTTTTTATTTTCGTACTTTGAAAATTATGCCATTTCCAACAGTTCCTTTTTATGTGCCCTATCTGTCTACAGAGTCAGCACATAATTGGTCTTTTTAATATTTCTTGATTAATTATCTATTATTTTTATGTTCGAATAAAATTTAAATTTTATTATTCAATCTTCAATGGATTGTTAATAGTTTTAACCAAACTTAATCGTGGTTATTTAATCGATATTTCGAATTTCTTAAATTTTTTTCTTTTCTTTTAATTTTTTTAATTAAATAGATGCTTCTAGGCTTTTAAATTCAATTCTGTGTTCAGTATTTTATTATCATTTTGGAATTATTTAATTTTTTATTCTTTCTATTTATTTGCTAAATTAGTTGCTACACTATCTTCTTAAGTTTTTTATTCTCAGCCAATAAAAGTAAAATTTCATTAATGTATCTTATTGCTAGTTAGAAGATTTATTTTAGGACACCTGTTTCTTTGGTGCCATTTATTATATAAAAATTAAAATAATTTTATGAGAGTGTTTAGATTTTATTTTTACAAAGGATTATTAAAACCAAGAAAATAACTTAACTTAAGCTTTTATAAAAGTAAAAGAATAAATTTGATTATATTTCCTGCAGGGCTTTCTTGAATTCATAGTAAATCAATTTCTGAATTGATAAATATGGAATTGATTCATTTTACTAGTTAGCCTAAATAAAATGTTTGCTTTAAATTTGTTTAAGTATATTAATCTCTTATTTACTTAGAATGTTTTCTAAAATTAAAATAGGTGATAAATTATTTAATTTTATATTAATTGAATAAGTTTAAAAGTTAAATCAGTCTGGTAAAATGTAAAACTAAACTAGAGGTCCTTGCATATATAAAGAGGAATCACTAGTGCTTATATTTTTAGTTTGGAATACTTATAATTCAATATTCTTTTATTCATACTACGATTTAAATAGTCCTCTACCTCCTTGTCTTAAATCACCTCCTTCAAATACAATGAATAAAGTGTAGAGTTAACTATTCTTTATCTCTATTCTATAATCCATTTAGTAATTAAATATATTCGATCCATTTTTTGCTTCCATTTCTGTTAAGTTATCAGATTAATAAATTATATTGCTTTTAGTATTGGCTTAATCTCCTTGATGTATTTAAAACTATTTAATAAATGTTGTTTGATTTTCAGTAAATGAATTCTATATTCCAAGTTCTATTAAATAGCAATCTTTATTAAACTTAAAAGTCAAATAATGTTTCTGCTCTTTGACTTTTCATCTATTATAACCATCTCATTTTTTATTCAAATCAAATTCGATTAAATTTAAATTTATTCCTCTTTCAAGAAATAACATCTATAGAATTTCACGATTTTATTTTGCTTATTCAGATTCATATATACTTGAAAGATAGTTCAATAGCTAAAATTGTATTTACTCTTCTTCTTCGTTCAAAAATTACTCTTAGGAATATAATTTTTTATAATTAAATAAAACTTCAGCTTCATAGTCATTTTATTGAAGACACTCTCTTAACTATTCTTCAACAGTAATTTACTTTTGCTTTGGTTATTCCTTTATTTTTATAATTTCTATCTCTTTTTATTTTTGAACGTTATTAGTTTTCATGAAAACAAGCTTTTAAATCCTTTATGTAAGTTTATTATTATCTAACTAAGTTTATAGCTTTATTTCAAAGCTTTTGCTTACTATTCTTTATTATTATTTTTCTATTTATTTTAATTTTTTGTAAGTGTTAATGAGATTAATTTACGAGTTCTAGTTTTAGCTATAGAGATTAAACTTAAGTTGGTTTATTTCTTGATTTGATCTAATTAGATTGAATTAATGAACTGATTACTCCATCAAGCTATTTTGTTAAAGTTGAACTTGATTTAAGTTTTATTTAATAGAGTTGCTTATTATGTTGATAACTTGATTTTATGTTTGGTAGATTTGTCTGCTTATTTGTAATTTCAGATTATCTAAATTTTATTTTATTAGTTAGGTTTTATTTTAAATTACTCCTTATTTTACTTTTAGGAATTAATCTTGTAAGTTTTTTACTTTTTCCTAACGTTAAGAATAGTTTTAGACTTCTTATATAATATCAGGGTTGTTAGATAGTAAGTTAGCTTGTTATAAGAACATGTTGTAATCTACAGGACATAGGAGTTAGGTGAGATGTACTTGATTTTAGTTACAACAAGCAAGACAAAAACAGTGACCACATTCGAGTTTTTTAGGAAGATTTTATGAAAGATTGTAGCCTGTACCACATAGAGGACATTTAGACATCTACATTTTATATGATAAATTAAAAAAATGAAAATAAATAATTTAAAGGAATCAATACATTTTATAAACTTAATTTAAAGATAAATAAAATTCTATAATAATTATTAATTTTAAATTAACTATATTTATTAATTTATTTTTTAAGAAAATGGACGTCGAATCCAAGTTAGCCGAGTAGGTAATCTGGTGCACTGTAGACTGCATTAAGAGTATTCCTGTAATAGATGTCCCCACAGATAAGCATGGGCATTCCCTTTGTATGATAAGCCATACTTATTCAAGGACTCTCAAGCGGTATGGTTAATTAATTTGTTGCTCGGTGACAATGATTGGAGTAATGGGAAACGTATTTCAGGCCTCAGAGTTGTTCTATCTTCACTTGTCGTCAATCTGGGTAGGAACTTGAAAATATCTAAAGACATGATTGCGACCATACACAATCACAACTATAATTTTTATTTAGAAGAATTATACTCAACTGTTTTATTTAGCACGATAACAAGAATCTCCTCTAATCCCTTCTATTCCAGTCTACAGCGAGAAATTAAAGAATTGAGAGAAAGGCGGCAATCAATTTTGATTTTAAAAACAGAGAAAAGAAGAAATATTACCTAAAGAACGAAAAATAAATCAAGATTAAAAAAAAGAGAAAAATTAAGTTTATAGTCTTAGAGAAGAGCTCCACAGTTAACTTCTATTTGTTCCTGCTCTCTCCTAAGCTAAAGGATATCGTAGGACTTCATTAGTCCGACTTCCTTGTCTCCCCTCCAAAAATAATTTTCCGTTTAGTTTCTTCTCCAGTTTTTATTCTCCTCGTTGAATCTTGAGTTATAGAATTTCTTTCTGTAAATTTGTCCTGTAGTTGTTAGTTAGAAGCAGAAGAGTTCTTCTAATATTTGATTCTTATTAATTCTTTCAATCTCTGTCTTCTTTCAGCAGTGATTCTTCTGGCAATGTAGCACCGGATCTTTCTATGATAGGAATATATCTTATTTGTCTTTTATTATTAATATTCCGTTTCGATTTCCATTGGAATACTTGATTATACTTGTTTTTATTCTTATTTTTACTAAAGTTATTTTATTTCGTATTAAGTTTAGAAAATTGTAATTAAAACATTTGAGGAATTTCATTAAATTTATTATCAATTTATTCCAATTTAATTTCTATTTACGATTCGAATTTATCAATTGCTTCTTCCAATGATGGAAATTAATGATTTAGTGATTAAATCAATTCTTCGTACATTTTTCTAGTTTTTCTATCCTTTATCTTTGCTATTTTAATGCCAATTATATATTAGTAATTCGTTGTTACACAGATTATGCAAAAGCTTCCTTAGATTCTATTTTTTAATATTATTGATGCTCTTATTCATTTATGTTCGATTATTATTCTCGTTTTCTTACGAAAGAGCCAAGAGAGGATTATTTCTTAGGTGCCATTTTATTTTTATTTATAATACAATCAAGAGTTTAAGAGCAAAAGTAGTGGCAAACCTAACAATGATGACATCACTTTAATATACTTATTTATTTAAAGCTAAAAAAATTAATGCACACTAAAGAATATATTGTGAATGTATTTTTTATATTAGACTGAAGCATTTTAAATTATATTTAAATTAATAACTTGTAAAATATTATGAACCACAATGAAACCTATAATTATATTATAATAACTTTCAAAATATTTGAAGCAATCAATTTGCTTTTGCATCATTAATAAAGATCTAAAATTAAATAAAAGTATATCTCTTTCAAAGCAATAAAAGATGATATTTTAATTATTAAAATTTATGTATCTTAGTTAAAAGGATTTTTTATAATTTTATACTCAAATTTTTTGTGATAAAAATGATGGTTGAAATATATCTAAATAGCTTCTTTCTATTAGCATGAATTATTAATAAACTTATTTAATTAATTAATTTAAATAAAAGGGCTAAGACCTCCTTTAATTAGTGGAAATATTTATTCCTTAAATTAAAGACAATAAAAGTTTTTATTATTCTTTGCTCTACTGTACATATCTTTATTTGGGTTAGTTCAAACTGAGATAATTTTTCTTTCTCTTAATAAACTCATAGAATTGATCTTCCATCTTCTTGTAATTTTTCTCCAGCTTATATAAATAAATTCTAAGGTCATCGTTGTCCTTTTGAAGTTATTTATTTTCTTACTATTAAATACTGTTTAAATAATATCATACTCGAATCAACTAATGCCGGTTTCTTTCTGTAAGATCTCAAAAGCAATTACAAAATAGCATCCTCAATGTTTCGACATCTTTTCAATGCTGCTTAAGCATTCTTTTTCATTTTAAGCATGACTTTCAAAGATGTTCAGCCTTTTGACAATAATACAAAAGTTTTATTAAGGATTTAAATTAAATTTTTTAATTCGTTAGAATCATTAATCATTAAAATAACTATTCGCTTTCCGGCTTAATTGAAGTTTTAAATATATAATATCTCCGTTCCTGCATGTTTGCTCCTTGAATTGCTCTTTTTCCTTGACTTCTCTCTTTTGAATAATCTGAGTTGATAATTTTTTTCCAGATTTTCCGATTTCCTGATGGAAAAAACTCCGTCGCTCGCTACTTCAGTTGCTATTAGTTAACATTTCTCCAGATATGCATTCTTATTAGTTTCTATTGGGGACATTTCCTCCATAAATGTCAAGTGCTGTTGCAAATGTAGCATCTTTTTCCTACTCTAGGAAATCTCTTTTCTTGTTTCTCTATTTCCATTGGAGTTCCTTATGAAGGCTTCTACAGGCTTTATTCTATTAATTTGAGTCTAGAATCTAATTTTATTCAATTTTTCTCGTCTTACTCTTGCATTATTCAAATATCATTCTCTAAACTTGCATTAAGCTCATAAACAACAACTTTAGCTCTTCGGTTTTCCATATGGACTTCATCATCGTCTTCATGATTTATCAAATTCTGATTTATTATAAGCATCTCTTCCTTCTGGGAGTTTAATTCCTCTTCGAGTTTTAATGTTTCTAATAAGTTGATGAATCAGCTGTTTCATCTACTCAGAGTCCATTTTTTCTATTTCAGTATTGTCTAAATCAAAGGTATCAGGATCTGTATTGAATTATCGTACTTTACCTTCTTCGTTTATTTTTTATTTTTTCGTAATATTTTATTAATTCAGTTGAGTGGTCTCTTTTTTCGGTTTTCAATGGAGGTGTTGAGAGCAGTGTTTACTTTTCTGTTCTGAATTTTTATCTCAGTTCTTACTTGTCTTTTGATGGAAGAGATCCACTTTATTTTAATTTGTAGGAGTTAGTATTTTTATAAGTTCTTCTAATCAATTAGATAGTTCTGGTTATTTTTATTAAGAAGAGCGTTAAGTTGAAGAAGACGTGTTGAGAATATGTGCTTCTGGTTTTCTCTGCTATTCTGAGGAGGTGGTAAAAAAAACCCTTCTTGAAGCCTTCCATTTTATATTATATACTTTATTAGAATATTTTTTTAGTTTCAATCTTATTTGTTTGAATTTAGTTTTTTTTAATTTGGTAATTGATTTTCTTCTTTAATTTTCAATGCATTTGCTGCTAGGCTTTTTCTATTAATACTAATTTGAAAATTAAAGTTTTTAATTAAAACTAAGCTTAATTTATCAAGCCATGGTCTTCTTTTTTCATCTTACGAAAGAAGACGAAGATTCTAGTTTTCAGCATTCAAGATCTATATTTCTGTATTCATAAGCTAAATTAAGAAATAAAGCTAAATATATCTTATTCATGAGATTTCTTAAGCTTAAGTTTGCTAGGAAATTTGGTATTTCCCAATCCTTAACAGGAGTAGATTTAACTTTTTTTAATTTTTAAGCTCTTACTTGTAAGCAGAGACTTAAAATTGATCTACTAGGTAAGAATTTAAAGTTTCCATTCCCAGGTTCTAATAATAAGCTTATTAAGTTATCTTTATAAAATATATTAAGAAATGAAAACTAAATTAGTATAAATGCTATTTAAGATACCTATAAACAGTAATTATACTAAGCATGTACATATTTTGCAATAGGATAGCTATCCTATTTCTGTTTGATAAGTAGTTAAGCTATTATATCAATCATTATCTTATTATATATAATTTAATTTAAATAGGGAGGACCTTGCCTCTAAAGGTTAACTGAAGAATTTCCCAAAGATGAACCGACTGAGAAGCTTTCTAAATGCTAGATCAAACTAATCTCCTCATCATGGATTGGAAATCTGCCTTTAATGGCCTGTTGGTATCCTGTGCTTTGGAGAATTAGAGCCACAATCTTGTCTGCTATTAGAATAGAAAATGGTAAGGGAATATTAGAAAGTGACTTAAAAATAAAGTTTTTAAATAGATGCTCCTATCTAAGGGCTACGCATTCAATAATAGTATTTTTTAATTAACAAGCTTTAGATATATTATATATTAGATGCTAGTATTGAAAAGAGATAAATAACCATTATTAAATAAAACTTTAATAGTAAAAGGCTTATTATACCTCTTCTAAAGGAAAAACTAAGAATTTTAAATATTAACTACTAAAAGGAGATAATTATCAAACTTGGAGTATCATATTCTATAAATTAAATAATGGTATTAAGTGAAAAAATTAGGACTTTGCTATAGACAGATATGAAGATTAAAAAATAAAATAATTGGCTAAATAAGGAAATTTCAGCAAGTTCGTAACATAAGAGGATACAATACAACTATAAAATGCAAGATAGGTTTAATTAGCTTATCCTATATTTACTAGCAATAATATATAAAAATAAATCAATGGAGATTTCGAGGATATTTAGAAATGAGTTAATATAGTTTCATTTAGTAGCAAAGATATTTATTAATATGTTGATTCAGCAAAAGACAAGGATATTTGATAAGAAATGCGGATAATTTAACAAAAAGAAAACAATAGAGAAGAAAAATTCTTAAAAGCGGAGTTAAATTCATAGCTCGCGACAAGATAAGACTTAAAAGAAAAAATTGTATTAAGAAATGGAATTACATGAATAAATAATGGAAGCTAGTATAATAATAAGAAAATTATAAAAGTAGAAATAAGTATAATCTTAAAAGAAGGAAAGGACTGAACTAAAGAGAAATAATAGGAAGAAAATTTAACAAATTCTGAAACAGCAAAAAATTTATAAGCAACAATATAATTAGAATTCACTTAAAGCCATTTTGATTATTTTAAAGTTGGAGTCGAATAAATTTATTATTATTATTGTTAAAAAAAATGGTAGAAGGGTTCAAGAAAGGCTTTCTTCCACCTCCTAAAAAGGGGAGAGAAAGTAAGAACCCTTATCTCTAACTAGCACGTCTTCTTCCTAGAAATAATCTTCTTCTCAAAGCCTTCAAGAATAATAGACTCAACTAGGAACTTCCAGGCCAACCTAAAAGATGGGACAAAAGCGCCAAAAGGCTACCTCGATGACACCAACTGAATAGGAAGGACCTAGAAAGGTGCTGAAGACGCAAGAAGCAGCAGCCGTGCGAGAGTTTGCGATGCCACAGTTCCAGGAAGAACAGGCATAAATTTTAGTCGCATTCTCTGACCTGAAGGAGGAAGTAAAGAAGCTACGATTAGAGAATAGAGCTCTAAAAAATCAAGTTACTGAGCTCAAGGAATGGAAAGAAAGCTTCTGGGAAGTCTACGATCGAGAGCAAAACACTTTCTTCAGGGAAATGGGATTGTGCAGCAGAGAACAACTGTGCTTGAAGAGAACAGCAAGTAGCAACAGTAGTAGGAATTCAAAGTTAAGACAATTCAAGATCCAATGGACATAGAAGGAGCTATTAATTTACCGAGGAGTCCAGACAAGAAATGAATTAGGAATAAGCCAAGGTGTTTTGTATGCAAACAAACTGGACATAAATATAGACAATGTTAGAAATTGAAATTAATTAAATAATAGTACTGGAATAGAAAATAATAAGAAAAATAATAGTACTAATATTAGGATAAGATTAGACGAGAATTCTGTAACTAATTTTATCCATCAGGAGGTCAAATCTACAAACCGAAGTGGTATACAATCTAAGGCGACTGAAGAAAGAGTCCTGAAGGGAGCTGGTTCCAGCCAGGCTATCAAACTGGTCCTGTGAACACGAGGTTGAAAGTCCTCCAAGTTCACTAAACTTCAATTTAAACTTTTTAATTTAGTAATTTATTTATTATTATTGTTTTAAGCTTAAACTATTAACCAAAAATAGAAAAATCTAAATGAACTTCCAAAGCATATATTTATTAAAAATATTGGTTAAATTATAGATAATGAGAATAATTAAATTAAGGATATAAGTTCTTAATTTAATAGTTAGTCATGTAAATATTCTAAAATCCTGATATTAATTAAGTTAGATTGAAATCTGAACTCTTCATTTTCTTTATACTGTAATAATATAAATCTCGTTTCTAATCTAATATTTATTTTATAATTTACCTTTACTATTGAATAATTATCTTCATTTTAATAAATATACCCTCATAGCAATTGTAGAAAAGAAGATAATAATTATACAAGCAGGTTCTTATGAATTATATTAGTATATAAATAGAGAAAGTATATATCTAGAAACTAAATAAGATAAATTTAAGAAATAATCATAGTTAATCTCAGTCACTAAAACAATTTAATTTGTACTAATATTTTAAATAATATATTAGTGATATTAGTCCTTTAAAAATTAAGTTTTTAATAGACAAAGATAAATTAAATCACCCTAAACTAAATTATAAACCAGAATATCTAGCTTTATTAGCCCATAAAAGAGTATATCTAAACAAAATAAAAAAGTACCTTCAGGTAGCAAAATATTTGTAGTAATATATATCTAATGCTAGCTATCTATTAAATTAAAGTTTATTATAGCAATATTAGTTATAACTATATCATCTAATAACTAGCTGCATATTCAGTTTATTAGACTTAGATTAAGTAACTATTTAATTTTACTATTTTAAGTATATTAGATTTACAAGCTATTTATGATATACTTTTAAAGCTTCTTAAATATTTCCTGTCTAAATGTAAATTGATTATCTAATATTAAACTTTAATTATAAGCTTAAACATTAAATAGTTTGATATAAACCAATAAATGATAAAGATCCATTTAGAAATAAATCTAAGTACTAAATGATAAAAGCTAATATTTAATTAAAATATCTTATTTGAATATAGTTAATTTAAATTACTATATAAACACTTACTATAACTTTTATAATACTTTAATCTTATCTTTATAAATGTCTTTACACTAGCAATAGATACAATCATTTGTTTAACCTGGAAATAAGTTTTAAATGGGCCTAGAAAACCTACAAAAAACAATATAGCTATGCAACTAATAGAATATTATTATGTATACTGTTTATCAAGTCTTTGAATAGAGGTGTAAGAATCTAATAACAAGAATAAGCACAAATTAGAATGAGTTTAGCAAAATAAGTAGAAGTGATTTAGCAGACTTTAATGAAAAATGTACTAAAATGTTGGAAATAACGTAAGAGATAATGACTAGAAATTTCATGGGAAAAATTCTAGAGCCAAGGAATGATTACGACAAATTAAAGCAATTTTAATGAGATTTCGATGTTTTGGATAGGAGGTTTAATACATATAATAAAGAATCATATAGAAAGCATTAATAAGATATGGAATATTAATGTAAAAGAGCTTAATAAATGGATTAATTTTAATCAAAATTGCTTTAACTTATTGCATTCTTCAATAAAAACCTTAATAAAATAACGAAATAATTAGATATACTTGAAAATGAAAAGCTTTGCTTAGAGAAATTAGCTTATCTCTACAAGCACAATTAAAATGCTTTACTTTAGTATTACATTAAAAATAAACCTGGAATAATAAGCCAACTTAAATAACTCTATATAGAGGAAATTAGCAATAATTAAGAGTAATTAAACAACTTTTAATTAATCTTTCAGAATCAAGTATAAAATTCATAAGAGATGCAGCTAACTCCGAGACAACCAATAGAATATCGAAACTAATCTAATCCATAGAACTAAACTATAAGTAACTAAACTTTAATTTCTATTTAGCCTACAATCCAAAAAACTGAAAACTACGCTCCTTACCGTCTTAATTCGATTTAATAATAATAGAGTGCAAGCCAATAAATGATATAATAAAGATAGTAAAATTAAGTCCAATAATTTCAATAAAGATAAGAAAATTAGATCCAATCTACATCATAATAAAATATCTAATATATGCAATAATAGAGAACGGACATTCCTCAAAGATATTATCCTTAATAATAAGAAAATTAAATGTTTTAGTATTAATTGCCTTAATAAATTACAGGCTAAGAATAAAATAATCAATAATAATTCATCGTAAAATAAATAAGCAATAGAAAAACTCAACAGTAAAGTTAACAGGATTAAAAATCAAATTAACATTAGAATTTGTATCCAAAAAACAGGATTCTTATATATGAATAACCATAAACTACATAGTAAAGCTAGAATTAATCAAATGATATAAATTAAAATCAGAATTACAGTTAATAATAATTGAGCATTTAAAATCAAAGTCCAGGTCATCGTTTTGATATGAATAATTAAGAATTATAACTAGTTGATCCAAATTAACTTCCTAGCATACAAAAATAAAATCTTAGATATTGAAATTCAGGCTAAAATCCTATTACATAAAATAGACATACATATATATCTTAAAAAACTGGTCAATAAAGGATTTCACCAACTAATTTAAATTAGATATATTAATCAAATAGCCCGTAGTCAATAAATTACGTAAAATAAATCCAGAAAAATGCTCACTAAGTGAAAAATGAAAACTAAATAAATAATAATTAGTAGAATAACTTTTAATAAAAGTAAACAAGTATATTTCAAAACAACCTTAACAACAATACAACGGATCAAACATCTATGATGACATAAGATTCTTCGAACAAATATAGTAATCATAATATCTATAATCCTAGATATAGAAAATATAAACCCAAATAATATCCTAATACTAATCAGTCTTAATTATAAAATTAATGATCTTAAAGCAATACGCCTCAGGAGCAAAGCTTGAATATTTTAGATTAAGAAATACTTAAATAATTTGATAACTAAAGCCCTTTAACTTAACGCATAACCAAAAGCTAATAAAATTCATTAATATAAGCTTTCTAATAGTCTTTTTAACCAGAAGAAAGAATTAAAAGTGCTAGAAATCATTAAATGCCAGGATCTTTATAAAATTAACAATAATAAAATATCTAAAACTCAAATCAGAATTAAGCATTTAATATATAAAACAATGAAATTTAGAATTTAAATAACCCGCTTGATCAATAAAAAATCACGCCAATAGAAGAGAGTTAGAAAGAAAGTTCAAGTTGTTATTAAAGTTAAAGCAATATTTAGTAAAACAATGAGAAAGAGAACTTAAATCTAAATTAAAAGTAACTAATTTAAGTTTAAAATGAACAAAATTCAGTAGAAAATTAACAAAAACAGGCCTTGGATGAATAAATTTCCTAAAGTAATTCTGTTATTGATCCTTATTAACATAGATAAAAGCAAGGTGAGTTTTCTATATAGATTATAAAATATAAAGCAAAAATGCAGAAAAATTCATAAAAACATGTTTTTAAGATAAAAATTAAATCGGAATGAACAGTTTCTATAGTAAATTCTAAGTTGAAGTACTAAACTAAAAAAACCTACAAAGCTATATTCAAGAAACTAAGGAAATAATTAAAGAAAATTTATTTAAAAATAAGAAATTTATTTCAGTTGAAGATATTGATGAATTTTATTAGAACTACATTGACAATAACGAGCTAGAAAAAAAAATAAAAGAATTCCTAATAAAAAGCCTAAAAAATCAAAAATCCTCAAGCGAAAGTAAAGAATGAAATGATAAATTCTTATTTAACCTTTTAATCAATTTCCTTTAATAAATTAACTTTTTAACATAACTTCATAAAATAAATGCTAAAATCATTTCAAAATTTACCTAAATATCCATCATAGTTAGATTTATTGACTTAAGCATGGTTTATTGTAATGATTATCAAAGGAAAGGTATTTAAAATTTCTGAATATATTAAAATATTAAATCTTCTTTAAATTTTAAAACTATGATCTTGATTATAGATTTTAAGTTGAAATATTTATCAATTATGCATTTATTTTTTAGATATATTATGCTTAAAAAGGTAAAAGGAAATTCTAATCATATAGTAAATTTGCTAAAGTATTAAATGAAATATCAGCGATCAAATCAAATTGTAAACTGTATACTTGCTTACAATCATATACCTTATATATGGAAAATACGTTGCTTTAAGTTTTAAAATAGTAGAACCTTTTTTAATTTAAGTCGAAAAAATTATATTATAAGTTTCAATCAACTGTAAATTTTCTACTTGTAATTTAAAATAAAAACATAACTAAATTCTTATAAATTGATCTATTTTATAAATAATTTGAGCTTTTGTTCAAATCAAAGTTTATCTATTAAATAATTTAGATGTGTATTTAAGATTCAATTTATGATGTATTTTGATTCTTTTAAGAAAGATAATTGTTTATTTAATTGTTCCTAAATTTTTTTTCTTAAATGTTGATTTAAATCTCTTAAATCTTGCTTCTAAAGAGAAAATCATTTATCATAGCTTTTTTTAATTATTTAATAAAAGAGAGATATTAAATACTTGATAAACAGGTAGGTTATGATTATCTTATAGCTTATCTTAAATAATTTTATTTTTTAGTTTATGAAAGTTAATATTTTAGTTAATTCTAATTTTAGGTATTTTAAGTTTTCCTTTTGGTGAATTTTTATACATTATCCGTTTTATAAAATTCATGCTTAATAAAAAATTATGAAATTTTTAATTCATAATTTAAAGAAAAAATGAATAAGCAGGTGATCCATAAGTTTAGCTTATTTAAAAGTTTCTCATTGATACTTAGTTTCACTCACATTTTAATATATACTAAATTACTAGTATACTCATTTATATAGATCAAGCTTCTTTCATTTTATTAATTTAAATCTATTAATTTATAATCAATAGGGTATTAATTTAATTCTGCTTCTATTTGAAAATAACTATTAAGGCTATTTGTATTAAATTTAAAGCTTTTTATTTATTTAAATTTTTGATTTAAATCCTCTCAGTATTATTAAAAACTACTTATATAAATCTTTGATAGCCTTAGTTAAACTTCTTATCCCTTAATTGACTAGCAATTTTATTTTTAAACATCTCTATATAATTTAATTTTTATTTAAGATTATGAATCTTTTTAGAGTAACCTAGTGAAGTTTCAATTAAATTATATAGTGTTCGCTTTTCAGCTTAATATAATGATTTTAATAGTCTAATAAAGATGATCTATAATTGAAAGGTTTTGATATAGTTTTTAGTTATGTTAAAGTGAGATTGACTGTATAGTAGATACAAACTTTCTTTTTTGCTATTTTACTACAAAATCTAAATTTTATTCTTTTTCTGTTTCTTTAATATTTTTCCCTTCATCTGCGTTGTTTAGATAATAAAGCTTACATAATCTGAGATAGTTTCCTACTTCGAAAGAACTAAAAAAGGGTATAAAGCAAATTATAAAAATGATTTTAAAGGATTTGCATAATAAAAGAGCAAATAACTTAAAACTTTTCTTATAAAAATGATACTTAAAAGGCTATCAAACTAAATCTGAGTAAAATGCTGTTTTCTTAATTATAAAAATAGATTTATATTCTATTTAATTAATATCCTTTCTTAAATAACTATTATTTAATTTCATAATGTACAAAGAAAGATAAATAATTTCATTTATATCAATAATTATAGAAAATTGATGTAATATAGATCTATTTATCTATAGCTTATAATAAATAAATAAATTTTATTATAGAGCGCGTAGCACTCTCGTTGGCGCGCAGCTCTTTAAAAAAAATGTTTCATACTGACAAAAATGTTTCTTACTGATAAAATTATCAGATACTGATAAACCTTGTTCAATACTGGTAAAATTATTCAGTACTGATAAAAATGTTCAATACTGATATAATTTTAGAATACTCGTAATCTTTAATACTTGCATGAGGTCCAATGACATGGCAGGATTGTGTCTCGTTGCATCACCAAAGCAGAGGACGACATGTATCAATTATGGGTACTTAAATTCCCCACCTCTGGTGAAGCTCGCAATATTATTTCTTTTTCGTTCCAGAATTAAATCCAAATTAAGCCAGTGCCAAAGATCTAAGAATCTTATGTCTCGAGGCCAAGCCAAAGCAGAGGAAGACATAAAGTCGATTATGGATACTTAACTTCCCCAACCTCTGATGAAGATAACCTTGTTGTTCACCATCGAACAACTATGGCAGTTTTAAAAAATATATAATATATTATGAAAGATTGTATTAAGCTTGATATATATAAACTAATTTAGATTTATATTCTTTTTTATATTAATCTATGCAAGATCATGTAATATTAGAAATTTTATCCTTAGTTTAACTTCATTAAGTTAAATATCAAACATTTATTATAAGCGTCCTCTAAACTCTCACTTCACTTGCAGGAATATTTTATTTATGTATTTCTGATTTTTTTTTTTTTTGATTCTTCAAAATGAAGTTATTTAGATTATTTTTCATATATCAAATATAAAATTTAAGCAGAATAATTCTACACTGACATAAAAATAGAAAGCATTAACTAGACTTATTATTAGATCTTTTTAATTTATGATATATAGTCAAATTAAAGTCTTTTATGGTTAAAATAAGCATCTTTATTCAAATAAATAAAACTTATTAAATCTTTGCTTCTATAATTAATCCTTGAATTTTAAAATAACGATATTATTTAAACCTAAGTGATATTTGATAGTAGCTTGTTTGTTTTTAGATTTATTCACTTATTCATTTAATCTCTTTAAGACACAATTATAGTTAATTAATTTATAATAGAAGCTTACAATTGTTAGTTTCAGTTTTATTTTTTTGGAAAATATCTAGAGTTACCTAATACACTTTTTTCTCTATCGCACTCTCTAAATTACTTCGAAATTTTCTTCTAGTAAATTATAATAAAAAAGCTAGAAGCATTAAACAGCTTGGCTTTTAATAATCAGATGTATAAAATTGATTTTTATATTTGGAGAAAAAAGTTAAATTCTTATTTCTAAGGAATGCTAAGACTTTATTAAACTAAATTTTAATTTAAGTTAAAATTGCATGATATCGATCATTTTACCTATAAAACTATAAAAAGTATTTTATATTAATTTAGATTGAATATTTTATACTTATCACTTCCAAAATATTAAGAATATTCCAAACCTTTGTTGAATGAACTTAAAATAGCTAATCTCTAAATTTTGCATGATTGAGTAAATAATAAACGTAAATTGAATGCGGATGAGTGGTGATAAAATTCAGTAAACTGTTTTTTCTTGAAAAATCGAATGGATAAAATGTTTAAAACATTAAAAAAGATATTAGACTGGATTGGTTATAAGCAAAATGTAGAGAGAGTAACCCATCAACGATGGGTTGCTCTAAATTTTTTTTTCTAGTGAATATTCACTCTCTTTTTCGGTTACACAAAAAATCGTTCTTTTTTTAACCTGTGGCGCAAGATTTTATCCTATTTTTCTTAATTCCCACCAATATCTAAGTCCTTTATGAGAATATATTCTCTTCAATCATTCTAAGACTTTGATGTTACAAGAATCAAGCCAATTATCTATAATTGTTTTGATTTTCCTTATTTATAATCTTCTGCCTATTTAAGCATCATCCAGGAATATTACTCTCTTGGATTCTAAAGAGCTATATTTAATAAACTTGAAATATTAGTGTATTTATAATCAGAGTAAAACAAATAGAATTATAAAGCCAATCTTAATGAAATTTTAATCTAGCATAGTATAAAAAGATAGAGAGATTGAGGAAAATCAAAACACTATAAGGAACAGAAGAACATTAAAACATATCTTTAAACAAGAAAGAAACATTAGACGTTGATAAAAGAAATTAATCAATGATCGTTCCTGAAATAATTAATTCTAAAATTCAAGAAATGCTAGAAACAGAAGATATCGTTATGAGAAAAATATAATATAATAGCAACTTTATGAATAGTTACATTTGGATTTAAAACTAAAAATTTCTCTTAGGAGAATATTTAATCAACAAACTAAAGATGAAATAAAAATTCTGCATATGAAATAAGATAATTTTCAATTACTACAAAACATGCTAATAAGCATAAGAAAATAAACTAAAATAAACCGATGAAAATTTTAGATTCAAATCAGAACTGAAACTAAGAATAATTATTTAAAGGGTTATTTTCAATCTATTATTTTATAAGTTATTCTGCAATGAATATATCATATCTAAGAACATTGATTTTCATAATTGATGCAAAAGTTTATTATTTAATTAAAACTATTATAACTTTATAAAAAATTAGGGAATTTATATTATACAAACAAAAAATTAATAAACAAATATTATATGCTTAATAATAAGGATAAGATAAAATTTAATAGATCAATTTTAAATAATTTTATACTTTAAAAATAAAATGTAGATGTCTAAATGTCCTCTATGTGGTACAGGCTACAATCTTTTATAAAATCTTCCTAAAAAACTAGAATGTGGTCACTGTTTTTGTCTTGCTTGTTGTAACTAAAATCAAGTACATCTCACATAACTCCTATGTCCTGTAGATTACAACATGTTCTTATAACAAGCTAACTTACTATCTAACAACCCTGATATTATATAAGAAGTCTAAAACTATTCTTAACGTTAGGAAAAAGTAAAAAACTTACAAGATTAATTCCTAAAAGTAAAATAAGGAGTAATTTAAAATAAAACCTAACTAATAAAATAAAATTTAGATAATCTGAAATTACAAATAAGCAGACAAATCTACCAAACATAAAATCAAGTTATCAACATAATAAGCAACTCTATTAAATAAAACTTAAATCAAGTTCAACTTTAACAAAATAGCTTGATGGAGTAATCAGTTCATTAATTCAATCTAATTAGATCAAATCAAGAAATAAACCAACTTAAGTTTAATCTCTATAGCTAAAACTAGAACTCGTAAATTAATCTCATTAACACTTACAAAAAATTAAAATAAATAGAAAAATAATAATAAAGAATAGTAAGCAAAAGCTTTGAAATAAAGCTATAAACTTAGTTAGATAATAATAAACTTACATAAAGGATTTAAAAGCTTGTTTTCATGAAAACTAATAACGTTCAAAAATAAAAAGAGATAGAAATTATAAAAATAAAGGAATAACCAAAGCAAAAGTAAATTACTGTTGAAGATTATTTAAGAGAGTGTCTTCAATAAAAAGACTATGAAGCTGAAGTTTTATTTAATTATAAAAAATTATATTCCTAAGAGTAATTTTTGAACGAAGAAGAAGAGTAAATACAATTTTAGCTATTGAACTATCTTTCAAGTATATATGAATCTGAAGAAGCAAAATAAAATCGTGAAATTCTATAGATGTTACTTCTTGAAAGAGGAATAAATTTAAATTTAATCAAGATTTGACTAAACTTCAAATATGATATACATATTAAATGAGAAGTTAATGGATAAAATCATTTTTTAACATTTAAAACTAGTACAAACTGCCATTTAATATCATTAGGAATAAAGGATCCATTTAATAAAAATAAACCTGTATTTGTAAATTAGTTTTAAATACATAAAGGAGATTAGGCCAATTTAGAAAGCGATATAATTTATTAATCTAGTGACATAATAGAAATAAAGCCGAAAACAGGATAGAGTCTATTTATATATAAAATGGACTACGAAGTAGACATAGAGAAGAATTAGTTTTACACATTATTATTAATATTTGAAGGTGGTGATTTATATTAAGGATAAAAAGGAATGTTTAAATCTAGTGTATGACAAAAGGACGTAGAATTAAAGGTATTTAAAACCAAAAATATAAAAGCAGGCGATTCATCTCTATATATGCAAGGCCCTCTTGTATAGTTTAACATTTTACCTTATTGACTTATCTTTATAAAACACTTTAAATAAAATTATATAGCTTTTAATTATTTCTCTTTAGATTAATTCTATGCAAATAATCATATTAAGGAAGATTAAGAGTAGGAAATTAAATTTAATAAAGTTAAAATTTATTTAATTACGCATTAATAAATAGGGAATATATTATTACAAAAGAGTAAGACAAGAATAAGAAAAAAAGATTAAAAAACTAACTTAACCTATTTATGGACAGAGTAAATAAATGAAATTTGACAGAAATGTGAAAGAAACTAAAAAACCTACTTAATAGAAAAAATAATTAGTGAGTACCTTTATCAAAAGAAGATGTTAAGACTTTCAGGAACGAATGATAGCAGTCATATGAAAATGTCGATAATACGATACCAACAAAATTCTAGAGCAAGAGATAAATAGTGGTAAACGAATATGAAATTTGAGAAAATATTAATTAATTGGCGAAATGAAAAGCAGCAGGACCTTATGAAATTTAAACAAGAAAAATTTTAGCTGGCGGGAAAAAATTAAAAGAAGTAACTTGCAAAATGAACGCTAAAATGATTTAAGAGGGAGTAATACCTTAGGAGATGAAGCAACACTATATAATATTAAAAAGGAGGATAGATGAGCCCGATAAACTATAGGCCTATCTCTTTATTGAATCATACTTTAAAAATTGTAGACGCATTAATTTTCTAGCAATTGTAAGGATATCTTCATAATGATAAAAGCGAATACTAATATGGCTTTAAAAAAGGAAAATCATGCGTATTATAATTCTTCAATTTAAGAACAGTATAGGAATGGTTAATGCGAAACAAAAAAGATTTATTTGTAATATTTCTTGATATTAAGAAAGCTTACAACTCAGTGCAAAGAAAGGATATATGATAAATCCTAAACGATTTAAAAGTACCGGAATAGATAATTAAACTGCTAACAAACTTCTACTGTGAGGAAGAAATTAAGCTGAAAATCAATGATTAAATAAAAAAATCATTCGCGACAAGTAAAGGGCTAAAACAAGGAAGCATAAAGTCGTCAAGACTATTTAACTTGATAGTAGTAAGACTTCTCCATAATTTAAAAGATAAAAGCTAGGAATCACGATAGACTATAAAAGCAAAGAGGGATGGACATTAGAAATACATGCAAGATGTTATACTTAAGAAGATGGCCTAGCATTAATAAGCGAATGGGAATAATTAGAGGAAGTAATCGAAAATTTAACCTAATGGGCAGAAAAATACAAATTGGAAATCGCAGATAAAACAAAATGAATGATATGAAAATCAGCAGAAAATAGTAACTGAGAAAATATTAGAAACACTATCGAGGTGGGAAATTTAAGGATCAAAGAGAGTAACGATCTTTTAGTACCTAGGCTATATAATAGAAGAGAACATCAGTTTTGAAAAACAAATGGAGAATAAACTGGAAGCAGCATAAAAAATGCAAACATGAATAATGGGAAAATAATAATGAATAAGGGATTAACACCATATAATACAGGAATAATGATAAAAACCTTCGTAAGCTCAGTTTTCAGTTATGGGACAGAAGTGATCCCATATTGCGAATAATTTGCAGGAAAATAAGTGATTAAGCAACTAGAAATAATATAGATAAGATCTTTACGAACAATCATAAATGCCCCTTTTTAAGTGCAAAATGAGATACTAGAACACGAATTGCAGTTCATGAAATTTAAACATTACCTATTACAAAAAACGTTGAAATTAAGAGGCAAATCAATAGGAAACAAAGGAAAAACAGTAGACGGAATATTGTTCGACCTAAGTAAAGAAGAGAATTTTATATTTGAATAATATTACACAACAATAAAATTAGAATTAAAAATTGAAGACAAAGAAATATTTATAGATGATGGTAATAAAAACTAAAAAGGAAAGAAAAACGTTAATCGTGTAATATGAGAATATAGAGTATACGTAGAAGATAGAAAAAGGATGGAGTAAATGATACAACATTACAATATAGAAAAACTTGATTTTATGAATATGTAGTAGGATAACCCAACAACCTGAAATATAATAAAAATAGAAAGGAAGAAATATATTACTTATTTAGAATAAGAACGAGATGTGATGGGAGTTAGGATTGCTTAAAAGGAAGATACCTAGTTATGACAAGTCAATACCCTTTCTGTAACAATGCAAGAGAAAATGAAAGGCATATCATAGAAAATTGTTCAGAACACAAAAAAGGAAGATAATAATGTATCTGAAATCTTAGAGCAATAGGAGTAGAGAGATAAGGAATGTAACTATTTGATATAATATGAGGTACGGCCAAATTCGAGAAATTCATTAGAACCTAAGAAGAGTAAAAAGATCAAAATCTGGCTTGATAATAAAAGATTATATCAAAGATATATTAGAAAAAAGGAAAAGAGGATATATAGAAAAGAAAATTGAATGAAAAAAGAAATAGGAAAATATTATAGAACAGGAAAAGGATAATTTTTATGAGTTTATAAAAGCTTGATTAAAAAGAAAAGAATTAGAAACGAAAATTAGCAAAGTATGTAAGAAAAAATAATGGATGCTTGTAACAAAGAATCAATAAAACGTAGACAGATAGAAGACAGAAGAACAAGAGATAATATAGAGGAAAATGAGGAAGATATGTAACTAATAAGAGAAGAATTTCTACAACCTGAAAGCTTACTTGAAGAAACGGACATATATTGAGATATGTAAAGAGCTACGCACCAATGAGGTACTACACGCTCTATAATCAAATTTATTTATTTATATAAAATTTTAATTTAAATAGAGTTGTTGACACAAAGAGTGACAGAAGAAATTCCCAATGATTAATTTGACTGAGAATTAAAGATTCTAAATGTTTAATCGGACAAACTCTTCACCACAGGTTGGGAAATAAACCTGTAATCACTTGAAAATATCCTGTGCTTTGGGGACAAAGAAGTACAACCTTGGCCGCAATTAGATGAAGGATCTTCATGGAACAATTTGTTATAGAGAAACTTTAATAATTAGCAATGCCGTAAATCATTAACGAGCAACGCGCACTTTAATCAAATTTATTTAAATAAAAATAAAAATTTATTAAAATTAAAAAATTATTATTTTTGGTTTTAATTAATTTAGAGTTAATTTAAAATATTTAATTAAATTAAATTTTATTAAATAGTAAATAAATATTATGATTCTTCAAGCTAGATATTTAAAACAAAAACCACCTTAAGAATTAAAAAAGGATAGAAACAAGAAATTTAAAACTGATTATTTAAATATGTTAATATTAATTTTATTTTAGCAATATAATTATTTTAAAAAAATCTAAGACATCTAAAATTTACTTTTTTCAACTTAATTTTTTCAATTAAAAGATTTAATTTAATTTAAATTAAATTAAAAAAAATAAAAATTATTAAGTTTTCTAAAAGCAGAAAATCTGTTGTAAAAGGGCTTCCATTATTTTTCATCAATGTTTTCCTCCTATTAATTCTATTTTCTGTAAATTAATTTTTGAATATCATTGACCAGAATCTTGTCGACTCCTAATATAATAATGCATAACATTTTACTCTTTTAATTTGTAATAGTGATTCTTTAGGTGTTTTTTCAATTAAATAAGTGATATCTCTACTTAATTCGTATTTCTTTTGCAAATTTTTATGAGTTAATTAGTTTTAATTTTCTTTGGGCTCGTTAGTAAACTATTTAAGTTGATGTCATTGTATCTATTGCTGTAAAACTTTATTGCTTTTTAATTTTTCTTCTTTATATGACGCTTAAAGTTTATTTAGTCATTAATTTTTCATTTTATTGAATAAATAGTCATAAATCGTTTTCTTATTTTTATTTTGATTTCTCATTTTTCTTTAGAGTTAAAGTGGAATTGTGTGTATTTTAACCTTATCTAAATTTTTATTTCATGCTTGAATTGTTTCAACTACAATTCTACCTCAATTTCATTCTTATTATTATTCAGAAAATTAATTAAATTCTTTTAGTTTTCTCAAATACTTTTCTCTTTAGTCAAATTATAGGGGACCTAATTACAACAAAATTTTTATGTCGATTCCTATTTCCATTATTTCCTCTTTTATATAACTAATTAAATTTCTGTTTTAAAGCTATGTTTATGCTTTTCTTGCCTTTCGAAAAATTATTTGCAAATTATTAGTAATATATTTCCCATTTTTAAATTCCTCTTCCTTAATAGTCATTTGGAGACCTTAAGAAACACTGATAAGTTAAATTTATACCTATTAATAAAAATATGTTTCTGGTTTTCTCTCTTGCTTTGAGAAATAAATTTAAAAATACTTCCTAGAACCTCTTACATTTTTCTTTAAGTGTAAGCTAAACTTTTAACTTTTTGTTTCTAAAATTTCTTTTTTATTCCTAGATTTTAGAATTAATTAAATTAAAAATTATAATTATAACTAATAAGATTTACTTTTATTTATCCTTATCTAAAATATAATAAAGCATTAAATATTTGCAAAAAGCATTTAAAATACTTATTAAAAACCTTTGTATATATATTATTATATTAGATTAATTATCCTATAATATTCTTGAACAAAATGAGAGATTGACTGAGATTCTTAATTTATAATTTACAAAAATTTAAAATAGAAATATTTAGAATTATAGTTTAGATGTACCAATTAGAATATATTTAAATGTTAAAGTTTTAACTTCTTCTATGGACTTTCAACTAGTTATCTACTCTCATTTTTTTACGGGCATGAATATCATGACCTTTTTTGTATGGGTAGGCTACCACTATAATTATCTTCAATTCTTGATAAAAATTTATAATTATAGATTCCTTAATCAGGCTATCGTTGGTAATTGAGCATCATTTAAGTTCTTAGTTATTCTCTTGACTTTAATTTTTTCAGATTCAGCATTGTCGGAAAATATACTAAACTAGATTGCAGAATCAACAAATTTTAGTCTATTTTTCCTCCACCTTTCTTTCTGAAAAATTTTTTGTTCATGTAATTTTATTCTCTTCTATAAATTTGAATCATTATTTTCATCTTACTTTATTCATTTATCAATTATTCCAACTCTTTTTATAAGCATTTTCAGCTCTCGATTAAATATTTATTATTGAATAAAAAAGATGGCAGCTCCAAGAAGGGATTTTATGCGGTTCCAAAAAAGTATGGATGAAGTGGTTAAATCGCAATAGAAAACAACTCATGTTGCTATAACGCCACCTTAGGGGAGAAACCGAAGAAAATAACGAATTTCGTTCCACACTTAAAAAATCTCTGAATTCAATTATTCCGAACAAACGGGCATGAGCAGCTCATCAAAGTAGTACTAAACCTCCAGGAAGAGGTTAGAAGCAAACAGGGAAAATTCTAAGCTGACGAAGCTGTTAAACAGCGACCTCTAATATAAGAATTTAAGGATGGCCAACTAGAAGACAAAAATCGACGTCTTATGAAACTACCAACGAGAGTAGTTTAACCAGATAAATTCTCAACTATAGAAAATTTAAGATTAAAACTAACAGATAGAAAATCAATTATAGAGCAAGAAAAAGAAAAATTAAGGAAACATCTATAATAAAAAAATTGAAATAGAGTAAATTGGATAAATTAATCTTAAATGAAAAAAAAACCAAACAAAAATAGAAATAAAGGATAAGAATTAAGAAAACATGCTACTTTTGCCTATTTAATAATATCTATGCAAGAATCGCTAAAAAATTTGGAATTTTAAAAAATAATATTGACTTAGGAAAAAAGAGAGAGAAAATCTATTGTAATCCTGAAGGTGACGTTTATAAGAGAAAAGAAACTCAAGAACTTCTAAGACTGATTTTAAAAAGATCTGGTGGCAAAAATAGATAATAATTGAATAAATGTAATGGTGTAATGGAAACAGGACTTAAAAACTTATTTTATGTGGCGAATATGAGCTGCTATACATTTTTATTAAGCTTAAACTTAAATTTAAACTATGATTGTAAATATAGTTACTATTCTGTTACTGCATTATTTTAGATTAGCTATCAACGAAGTATTAAGAACTCATTATTTTAATCGTCAATGTTATTCAAGAATTTTCTGATTTTTTAAATTGTTTCTTCAGATTTTTTGATTCTTGGAAAACCAAACAAAGGGGATTCCAAGTTAATATATTACTATTACTATTTAGATTATTTTTATCATTTGATCTAGCTGATTTTATAGTTATGATCAGCTTCATCATTAATTTCTTATAACTTAGCTGATCCTTCATAACTTTACTTCAAATTAAGATTTCAATTCTTCTTATTTCCTTTAAAATTTTCTGCTTTTCTTTTTAAGTTTATTACTTAATTCTTTGAGTGACGATTCGATTACTCCGTATTTAAAGAACTATAATTTATAAATAGATAGTTATAATTAGATATCTTATATAATAAATAAGCTTTAAATCTAATTTATTCTTTACTTTTATCCAAAATTATATCTATTTACTTCAAATCGAATAAAATATAAATAAACCCAGTTAAAGCTTAATATAACGAAATTTTTACTATGATTATTTATATTTTTAACATTAATAAAAATCTAAGCATATAAATGAAAATCAGAAAAAAGAAAAGAGTAAGAAAGTACAACAATCAGTCTATCTCAATAAGATAGACATAAAATATGGAATTCAGCTCTAATTTTTTAAAATTAAAAGGATAGAAATTAATAATATAAAATAAATAAGAAATTAATCTTACTCAATATTAAATCAAGGAACTATATTAAAGCAATAAAAACTAAAATTATTTATAATTTTATATATTTAAATTAGTTTTATAAGAAATTACCTTTTAAACTATATCATAAATATAGACTTTTATAAATTATATAATTATAATAAAAATATTAAGAATATAAAAATAACAGCTTTAATAAAATAAATAGTTTAATATAAAATTCAATTAACTTTTAATTTAAAGAAATTAAAATGGCAGGAATAAGAAAAGGCTTTCTAGATGACAAGGAGTTAAAGAAGCCAAGAGTCGGTGGAACTTATTAAGTAACTCCTCTGCACAAGCCTTAGAAATATGACCATGAAACAGTACTAACCTAAACCAAAGTCCTGAAGAAATAGAAACTTAACCAAACCTAATCACCTTAAAAAACCAGACTTTTCAAGGCACAAGAGGAAGATTATTATCAAGTTGACTACGAAGAATGGGACGTCCTTTATGTCGCCGAAGAACTATGTAAGCTAGTGGGAGCTCTCAGGTTTGAGAATGTACAAATGCGATAGGGCTTAAACAAATCTCGCAAGAACCATTTGAATTCCAAGAAATGTAAGCTGCAATCTATTACCTCAAGGAAGAGATCACCAAGCTGAAAGTAACCTAAATGAAGTTTCCTTGAGTGACAGCTAATTTCCAGCTTCAACTCCTACTTCAATCTTAGATTCAGCTGGACAAGATGGACGTGGAACCTATCGCAATACTCTCCTGTCCTTGTTGTGAAAAAATCCTAAAGAACAATAACCAAGACAAAATCGAATGCTCAAAAGATGTTATTACTGTATGTAGATGAATCATCTAATAAGACAATGTTTAGAATTCATAATTTTCAAAGCAAAAAATCAAGAGAATTATGTGAGAGACTAACTAAGATATATTACTCAAATGGATAATTCTATCAGGAAAAGATATTCAAGAAACAGGCAACTCCAAGAGGAACTTTACCTTTAACAATAATTTAGACAGATACCTCTCAGCTTTTAAGCATAAAATGAGAGGTTAAATTTCATTAATTAATTAATTAACTATTAATTTTAAGTATCTAAAAAATTTTAATTCTTGAAACAAAAAATTGAAGCAAATGCTTTTAATAGATTGGATAGATTAAATTTTAAGTAAATACTATAATTTACGTAAATTTTGCAATTCAAAGAACTTCTTGCATCATTTAAATATAAATAAATGATTATGAGATAAAAAATGTAATTTGTTTAAAAATTATGAAAAAATATAATTTAAATTTAGCATGTAATTATAAATTAAAAATAGTAATTAGCAGTAAATTATTTATTAATTATATTCTGCTATTTTTACTAATATTCTTATATAATAACTTTTATGCTCATAAAGTTCTTTATTTCTCCAGTATAGAATCAATATACCAAAAAAAAGAAACAAAACTGAAATTAAAATTGGAAGAAAATTTTGTTTTATTGATGGAAATTCTAATAATAATAATAAACTAATTTTTGTCAATATAAATGTTTACCTTCTTTAGGGATTTCAACCTGACTGGAGTGGCCCATTAAGTTTTACGTGGCAGGGTTCCACGACCTTTTTTGTTAGGAAGGTTAACCAACTTGCTCTCTCTAAGTTTGCCATTAAAATATTTTTTTCTTGTAAATTCCTTCTCTTGTTATTCAAAGTCTTGAGATCTGTCTTAGCGTTTTTTTTTCTTCTCTTACTTGAAGATTTTTAAAGCCTATGCAATTTCTAATTGGGTGTTATGTTAATTTGCAATTTCAACATCTTTTTCTGACTACTTGCTTTTTTTGTCTCTTAATAAGGATTCTTTCTATTTTCTCTAATCTTTCAGAAATTCCTTTATTTTTTTTCCTCTTAAGTTGAGACAATATTTTGCTATTAGATTTGAGGAAGTGGCTACTAGTATTCAGGGTTTTCTATCTGCATTGATACTACTTAACTAGATTGCTGTTAGGACTGCAATCATATTTATTCTCTTGTTATGTACTTATTTGTGACAAATAAAGTCTTTAAATGGTCGAGTTCTTCGTTAAGCACTTCGTACTAAGTTAAAATGGATCTTAATTACTCCGAAAGGTTAAAGATTGTCTCTTCTTACTTAGATATTTTGAGTAATAAATTTCCAACTTAATGAGATTCATCTATTTTTGTTCTCTTACAATGCGTTTCCCTTCATATGAGGAGGATGATCCTCGCTTTCAATGGGTTTCTCCTATTTACGAATTTATTGGTGAGTAAATCTCTTAGCTTTCATTAACTCACTTTTCGTAAATTTATATCCTGCACATTACTGATTTTTTTCCCAGGTTAAAACAATTTTAATAAAGATTTATTGATGGAAATTCTTATTAAGATTATTTATTTATAATAACTAAATAATTAACTGATATATTGCAATTACTTGTTTAATAAATATTATGACAGTGAAAAGATAAAATAAATAAGTCTGTAATTTAATTATATCTAATTAAAGTAATTTGCATATAAAGTTACAAAATTATAAAAATAATAAAATTCATATTTATTATATATACTTCAGTCTGTTATATTATTGCAAATTTTTTTAACTAATTTTAATTATTATATATATTATTATATTTTTTTTAAACCGCCATAGTTGTTCGAAGGTGAACAACAAGGTCATCTTCATCAGAGGTTGGGGAAGTTAAGTACCCTAATCGACTTTATGTCTTCCTCTGCTTTGGTTTGGCCTCGAGACATAAGATTCTTAGACCTTTGGCACTGGCTTAATTTGGATTTAATTCTGGAACGAAAAAGAAATAATATTGCGAGCTTCATCAGAGATGGGGAATTTAAGTACCCATAATTGACACATGTCGTCCTCTGCTTTGGTGATGCAATGAGACACAATCCTGCCATGTCCTTGGACCTCTTTCAAGTATTAAAGATTACGAGTATTCTAAAATTATATCAGTATTGAACATTTTTATCAGTACTGAATAATTATACCAGTATTGAACAAGGTTTATCAGTATCTGATAATTTTATCAGTAAGAAACATTCATGTCAGAATGAAAATTTTTTTAAATAGCTGCGCACCAACGAGAGTGCTATGCGCTCTATAATCAAATTTATTTATTTATATTATTCTAATTTAAGTTTAAATTGAATTAATTAATTAATTAATTTACGTGATTTCACCTTTATTTGGTTAATCACAAATCAAAAGTTTAAAGTTAAATAAAGAGACTTCATATTTGCTTGGATCTTGTTTATTATACGTTCTAAGGATTTTTAATCTATTTTTTCTGAGAGTTTCTGATAGATCGATTTTCGTTCATTTCATACTAAATATGTTAATTGTATGCTATATGTTTGGAGCTTCTTTTTTTAGCTGGAGTATTTTTTTTCCTGTATAGTTTACCGTCTTGATTGCAGTAGATCCTGAAAACTTTTTCTCATTATTTTTCTACTATTTTCTTTTATTTTTATTAGAATTGGAAGCACTTCTAACTTTGTGCCCTGGTCGTTTGCAGTATCAACATCTCATTATTTTCCAATAGGGAATATAATTTTTTGTAGGCTGTTGCTCTATATCCATCGGATCATTCATCTCCATTTTTTACAGTAATATGCTTTCAGTTAACTCTGCAAATTGATTAAATTTTGTTTCTAATTATTCTATCCTGATACTTCCTAGCTATTTATTTTCAATTTTTTCTCATGAGTTAATTATCAGGTGTTCAATTTTTTTTTCGAGTTCTTATACAGTTCTTAAAAATTTAAAATTTTCTAATTGCATGACTTGGAGCTCTTAAATTATTTTTTATTAATCGTAGCTTGACTAAGAACATACCTTTTGATAATAGATTTTTTACAAGTAATTATCCATTTTTTTATAATGCTCAATTATCTTGATTCAATCTCCATTAATCATTTTTTTCTTCGCTTATTCTCTAACTAAATTGCTCAAAAGCTCTTCCATTTGTTTGCCATTTTGCTCCAAAAGTTAAAGTCTTCTATGAAACAACTTTAGTTGAAAAAATTAAATTTTTAATTAAATTTATTAAAGCTTTCTAGGAATTTCTTATTCAGAATGTTCTTGAAATAGTTAATAATATGAACAGCAACACTTACATATATAAAGGATCAGGATTTATGCATTACAATGACTATATTGTGAAAAGCAATCTTCTGAATATTAACCAGTTTGCAAATTTCTAGGCTTATTATAACTAACATTTACTGTTCAATATGCCAATTACAGTAAATTTTCTCTTCAGTACAATCCTCTATTAGAACATAATTACCTAAAGAAAATATAAAATTAACTGGCTAGAGACTCAATTTACATATAGAACTATTAGGAATTTGTTTTTAAACTTATAATGAATTTTTTTAAAATGATAGAGATAATTTAGAGAATTAATTCTCATGCATTAAATGCGATATATAAGATAACGCAGATAAAACATTAGGCTCATTTATTCCAGATACTTAATATAATAAAATTACAAGGGATCTTGCAAAGAAGTATATTGGAGCTAAAGAGCTAATTAAGTGTATAAAGAAACTCAATCAAAAATAAAATATGGAGGATTCAAAAGAGGTTTCTACACCATCTCAAAATGTTGGAGAGAAAACCTGAATCCAATATTGGCCAGTCGTCTTTTTCTTAATCTTAAAAAAAAAATTGGAATTCAAGCAGGATATGACGAGCAGAAGAAATCCTAGAAAGCGATTTACATAATAAATCCTACATCAGAGGAAAAGCCAAGGAAGCAGATGAAGTCTGCTCTTCACTAGGAAGTATCATAATTTAATCCTTCTGGCCAGATGAACATGGAGTAACTCATCAAAGTGGTGCTGAACCTCTAGGAAGAGGTTAGGAAACTGACAAAGGATAATGAGAAGCTGATGGAACAACTCAGCCTAGCGGTAGGAATAGAATCCAGACTTATGTCCTAAGAAAGAGAACTAAGTGCTTTCTGAAACATATCTTAAGACCAGAATAACTAATCCTAAAATTAGCTACAGAAGCAAACTGATCTGAGTAATAGATTGGAAAAATTAGAAAAGAAGCTAGATGAATAAAGGGAAGATTCAATGATGATCGAAGAGACCAACAGGAAGACTAAGATTAAACAGCAAAAAGTAGTAAAGAAATGCTACTACTGCATTTCGATAGAACACTTGTGAAGATGCTGAAAGAAATTCTAAATTTTTAAGTGTAGTATGGAATAAATAAAGAAGAATGCAAGCACAGTAAAGAAAGGAAAAACAAATGTAGTAGAGACAAATCAGAAAAGACTGTATTTAAATGAGTTAGGATACATCTACAAGAGAAATTTTGATTAGAAATAAAGATAGAATTGGAAATGAAAAGAGCAATGGGAGGAGAGAGGAGTAGAGACTTTTAAAACTTTATTTTTAATACAGAAACAATCTGGTGTTCAGCATGAAGAGGTGAAAATTCTCGATAATAGCTAAACTTAATTTATCCTATTATTATTATTTAAAGATTCTAGAAAAATAATAGAATTTTTGCTAATAAAAATATAAAATAGTGATAAACAGTAGAAAAAATTAGATGAAATTAGAGAAAAAATAATAAAATTAATCATCTTTTATAAAAAATTTAATCTAATAAATAAGAGTTAATAATTTAAAATATCCATTATTTTGGTATAATTCTAAATAAGAAAGATAGATATATAATGATATAATTTTTTATTTACATAATAAAAGTTAATAATTAAGATTTAAGATTTAAATTCATAATTTTAAGTTCTTTGACAACAAATTTTTATTGATTATATTAAATTTTTAATATTAATTATAATTTTAAAAATTGAGCTATGTTTGAAAACTCTAAAATTAAGTTTTTGACAAAAATTATTATAAATAGACTGTTTGATTTATTTTTTTATTCTGGTACCTTAACGTTTTTTTACTTGTTTATTGAAAATAAAAGCTCTTTTATATGATATGCTGAACTTATTAAGATAAATAAATATTTTTTAATTTAATATAATTTTTAAATTTTGAAGTTGAAAAATCATTTTTTTATTTCCTTGAAAAGAAGAGCGATCAAAGGACCTTGTTCATACCATGATACTTATCCTAACTAGGTTTTTATGTTTTAAGTTTCAAGGATTTTCACATTAAAATTATCTTTTTAAATATCACTACAAAAAGAACCTTTTTAGCCTTACCAAATTTCGTCACCCTTTAATTCTACTGCTAATGTATAATCTTAATTTTTAGAAATTAAGATTTCTTTTTTAAATCAAATTTTCATGTTTTATTCAATGCTATCACAATCAATAATAATTACATTATTACTTTAAAATAATTTATCTTCATAATAGTATGATTAACTATTTATGCCTTTATGTACTGTAATTTTATTAAGTTAAACAACCTTTTCAAATGAAGCGGATTTCTTTATAAAAAAACCGTAAAAAATGCAGTTTTAGTTTGTACGGAATGATAAGAAATTTAGGTTATTATTCACAAACTGAGCCTAGTTTTCCCATCTAATATTTCTGTCCATCCTAATAAAACCTTCTTTCTATATTTCTCTTTGAAATTAATCAAAAAGTTATGCAAACTGAAATTTCATATCTTCTTGACTTATCTAACTGCTAAATAAAATATTGAATTAAATTAATTTTTGAAACAGCTCTTCATCTTATGAGCTTTCATAATTTTATTAGAGTTAATAATATATCTGCATAAGGTTATTGGCACTTTATTCTCCCTATCAAGCAAATTATTCTACTAAATCTTAAACTGTTTTAATATGATTATGTTCTATTTAAATCATATTGCTTGATGAATGATATTATTCTAACTATAAGTTGTTTTTCATTTCTTCAATTTTGCTTTTTTACTACTTTCCAGTAAAGAAGATCTATTTACTCTCTTCCTCAATTTAAATATTTAAGTAATAAAAGATATAAACTTTATTTCGCAAGTTTTCAATATTAATTTATTTTGTTAGTTTTATTTTTTTATTGGACTGTGATTATCTTAATTACTATTTTTAACTTTGTAAGAATTAAACTAAATTTAATACTTTTATCTATCTTAGCTGAGATAGTTCTAGATTCTGTTAGCTCTATTATTAAAAAACTTTAGTCTTAAAAGATGATTTTGCATTATTTATCTGATTCTACTTTTTCAATTCAATCATTTCTATCATTTGCTTTTCTTCATATTTAAAACTTTAAATTAAATTGCTTTTTTAGTTAGCTTCCTAAGTCTTTATTTATTCGATCTCATTATGGAGACAAGAAATCTTTCTTAATAGTTATGCTAGCTATTCTCTATCCCTTTAAACCTTTTGATATTGCCAATCATTTTAATTAAGATCTTCCAAGTAGTCATATATCTATAAATTAGTTATTAAATCTTCCAATTTCAAATCTATACGTTTTTCATGAAAAGGACAAAAAATTCCTGATGAGAGTCTTTTAATATTGCAGCAACTTAAGCAAAGAGTATGTCCACAATCAAGCACTTTCGGAACTTTACTCGTTTTGTTAAATTAAAAATGACAGTGTTTACACTAAGTCAGTATCATTGAGAGATAATATATTATAAAATAAGGAATCATTTCAATATAAATGCATATTCTCCTTTTATTTATCATATAAAATTTAAAAATTACTTTATAAACTCCGCTTAATATTCCTTTAGATCCTATTTGAATATAATTCAGTTCAAAATTATATAGGAAGCTTAATTATATAATAATATATTTATATTCAGCTTTTAATTGATTGATAAATTATATTAGAAGGCTATTTAAATATAAAAAACATTATAATTTATTTTCATCATTTAAGTTGAGGAAGCTTAGTTAACATTTTGATTTAATTGTGCTTTAATTGAATATGCATTTATGTTTAAGAAAAGCTTAAATTAGCCTTTGGCTTTAGAATTTATTGCCAAAATTAAATTCCCAAACGCTCTATAATTTTCATTCGCGTAGCTTTACTAAGTTATATTATCAATGAATGAATCTGCTAAAATTTCATTTTTTAAAGCTTATGCAAATTAAGCTTTGAGATTTATACAACCTTATATTATTAAAATTAACCATACCCAAGAAAGTTTAAATTTGAGTCTACTAAAGTTTGAAAGCAAGTAAAAGGACTTATATTTACTAATTATTTCTCTGCTTTTAACCACTAAAGTAAATAAATGAGATTAAAAACCCTTTTTAGTTATTCATGAAAAGAATTAGTTTTCTTTTTTGAAGATTCAATGGATTGATCTAAAAGAAATAAGTGTATTTAAACACACTTTTTATGAAATAACTAGAAATAAATTTAGAAAGCACCATAAAAAAAATTTTCTTACCGATGCTTTATTAACTAGTATAAAATTATTTAGTCTAATTGCTAATAAAATTAAATGGCTTAAATGTATAATTATAATAAGATCATGCTTATTAATATACTGATATAATCAAATGGTCGGCAAGTTTATTACTATTTTTGAATAATTTAGACGAAAATTTTAAATCTGATATGATTCGCGTTTTATACCTTGATTATAAAATTTATTTTTAGATTGATAAATCATTTAATGAAGTTATTCAAATGCTTTAATTCCAATTTTCTTAATTTTAATATAAATTACAACAACTTTAAGTAAAGTAAAATTGAAGCTAGAAGCATTTTAGCATCATAGGATTAGTAATCAAGTATTCCAATGGATATTGAATTCAAATCTAATAATAAGATATAAATAGATTGAATTGCTATCGTAGAAAAATTAAATACTGTATATGTTAGAAGAAACATTGTTGTTTTCCAAATTTATTGCAGTATATTCTTTCTCTTTTAAGTTTAGTTGTTGTTATATCTTCTTTCTATTCTCCAACTTCTTCTAGTAGTTTCAGTATTCTTATTTGAAATTTTTAAATTTCTAACACATAGATGCGTTCAAGAGTTACAATAATAGCATCTTTTTGATTCTCTTTTAGAGTTAAATTTTGAGTTCTTTTCTCCTTAAATTATCACTGGATCATTTCCTAATTTTTGTAGATCCGTTTAACGCTGCAATTTTTGCTGGTTTTTTTCTATTTTTTCTATTTTGTTGACTAGTTCTTTCTGCTCCTATTGATAGTGTTATGATTAATTTTTCTGGTTTTGTGAAATGTTTCAAAATACGTTAAGGTCTCTTTTCTAAGTTTATAAGTCTTGATTCTATTTCATCTGCAAGTTCAAGTTTTTCCATTAACTTCTTTTTGTCTTTCCTCAATTTTTTGACCTCTTACTGGAGGTCCAGCACCACTTTAATCATCTAATCGTAGTTTATTTACTATTATGTGGTGAGATTGGAGATTTCCGAGCGAATTATATTTTTAGTCTATTTCCTAGGCTTTTTCAGATGTGGGAGACTCAGTCTGATGGGTGACCTTTTTGGCACCTTTTTCCTGTTTATTCCTTTCTAGAATGTCGTTAGCCCCTGCTTTTTTGGAGTCGTTAAGAATCCTGTTTTGAATTCTGGCATTTAATTTTTAATTTAAAATTGAAAGAATTAATAAGAAATAAAATTAGAAGAACTTTTCTGCTTTTGACCAGCAAAGCCAGGACTAATATATAGGAAGAAATCTTATAACTCAAGAGTATAGGAATAGAATAACAATAAAAGTAGAAGTCAGAAGAGCAAACGGATTTTGTAGAGAGATAAAGATGGCGGACTAAAGAAGTCCAACACAATCCTTTTTTTTAGAAGAAAGTGGGATCAAAAGTAAATTAGTTGTGAAGATCTCTTTTAAAACTATAAATTTAATGAATTTTTTCCAAGTATTTTATTATCCAATTCTTCGATGTGTTGAATTTAAATAAAGATAAAGATTAAATCTGAAATTCTTTATACAACTTTAGTCAATCATTTTACACAATTTTAGTTTCATTTTATTCAAAGTTTAATAGACATTATTTAGAGAAACTAATTACATATATAAAAAAAAGGAACTCAGTCTTACAATTTTTGAAGGAATTATAAGGAGTAATTTCTCTATTTATAATATGCATGTACTATAAACATTAGAAAGAATGGTATTAATAATAAATTAAGAATCATTATATTAGGAGATATAAACTAATTCCATTAAAGGCAATTAGAATATTTAGATCTTTAGATAAACATTGCTCATAAAAAGCTCTATTAAATAATATAATTATCTTATTTTTGAATCAATTTGAGATTAAATAAATTAATAATTTATAAGAAATCTTAAAATACAAAATAGATCAATAAAATTAAAAAGAGATATAAATAGCCAAGGAAAGAAATTATAATTATATTTTAATTAATATGAACTATTTAATTATCTAGTTATATCGCTTTTTAACTTCATCCTTTAATTAAAAAGTATTATCTTTTTTCATTTCTAAAAGCATTAATTTGTTTACTCGCTTGCAGAATATACTAAGGGATTTAGGGTATTCCTAGTTTAAGTTTTAAGCTTAGTTTTTTATACATTTTCTTAATAAAGAAAATTAATTTGAGATATGAATATATGCCACTAAAATATATTCGTTTTTCAGATTTAGAAACTTTGCTATTGAACTTAGATATAGCGATTTTTTCTTTAGTAAATGACATATAAGCCATTGAAGCTTGAAAGAATAAAATCTGTTCAAAGCAAACTAAAAAAATTTCTGCTTTAATAGGAATTTCTTTAGACGGTTAATAATAGCAGAGTTGATTAAAAATTTTAAATTTCGACTTCGCTTAGAGATAAATGATTAACTTTAAATGCTTTAGGACAGTTAAAACTTCATTAATCTGTATAATTGAACGACTTCATTCGATCTAGCATAAATAATATTCTAATCCTTTTTAGAAAATGGGAAATATTATATGTAACGATCGTATTCTTCGTAATCATAGATTTCAATTCCCCTACTAAATGCAGATAATTATTAAATTGCGTTACCTTCAAAGTATTAAAATTCAACTAACTACCTCCTTAGGTTTATAGATATAATCTGACATTTCATAATCTTGCTAAAATCATTCTGTTTATTATATATATTAAATAAATAAGGAAATATCCTCCAACTGATATTGATTTAAGATCTGGTACCAGGAAGTATCCATGGGCGAAGAACCGAAAAAGAATCTTGGTAGGAGCCAAGAGAGAAATCAAGGACTAAATAGGCATCAAGTAATTTTATTGATGAAAGTAACCAGTCTATTAGGGAGCATTTCGATCACGGTCTAGACTTGTAAAGGAGACTAACACTGTGGAAGACTTCAGAAAAAAAACTTTTGACTTTAAAAATCTTTATTAAAGAACTGCGCGTCATTGAGGTGCTACGCGCTCTCTAATCTTATTTATTTATTTATTATTTTATCTTGTTTATCTTAAACTATTGAGGTAGCTTATCTGTTGAAAAAGTTAAGAAATTAAATTTTCATAACTTGTGATTTAGAGGTTTATAGCAAAAAATAAGCATAATTTTAAACAGTAGTTTTCATAAGGGTTCAATAAGCTCAAGAACTGTATTAAAATTCATAAATAAAGTAGAAATAATTTTAAGGGTAATTTAATCTTAATAGTAGCCCAATAATTAGACGTTGTATATTCTAAATAATGTAATTGTTAAACTTTTTAATCTTCTAATAGTTTTCACTCTTATCAAAATTAAAAAGTAATTACTAATCTAAGGTATTTACAAGAAAAGCATTAGATTCTAAAAAACTACAATTACCAAATAAATGATCTTTACAATCATGTTTTAAATCCTGCAAACGTTTGTAGAAGCATGCACTAGTTTCAAACTTTATTATACGACTTATAGATTATATTAACTAATATATTTAAATTTTAATTACACCTAATTAGATATTATGATCTAAATAAAAATAAGCTTAGTAGTTTATAAAAAGCCATTCCAATATATTTCAAATATAGTATTAAAATAATTTAATCTATTTATGTGGATAGTTTAAATATATAGAGGTATATGTTCTTTTATATGTTTATCTTCTAAATAGCTAGTTTATTATTAATTTTATAAGAATTATCCAATTTGAGGATTTCTAAGTCTTTTTCAGAGTAAAGGTAGATATGATATTTTAAATGATATATTTGAAATAGAATGTAACTAGTTATAATATTCTTTTATTTATTACTGAAGCAAATTTAATTTCTTTATGAATGTGATTTAAGGTGTCTCATAATATAGATAAAGAATATATAAACTCATTTTCAAGGTTTAAATTGGAGTATTTAGATTTAAATATCAAAATATTTCACAATAAGCTAAAAACAAATAGACTTGAGATTCCAGAAATGGAGAAAGCGAAGAAGAAAGAAGTTGGAGATGAATAGAAAGAAGGAGTAATTAAAGAAAATGATGAGATCAAGGCAAGATTAAAAGCATTTTAATAACATTTACTAGCGTCTATAATGAAGGAAGCAACTCTTGCAATAAAAGACATCAAAAGACTCTTTTAATTTAAATTTAATTTTTTTAATTGAATTATAATAAATAGATTTGTAATGATATTACCTTAATATTTCCATGACTTAATCATTCTAAAAACTGATATAATTATATACTAATGTATATATTAATTAATTTAAAGAAGCTTTATTAAATATAAATCTAAGAAACATCTATTAAAAAACCTAATATATAAGTATGTTCATCTCCTTATTCCAATTTGAATATAGCTCGACTTTATATGTTATGTATCTCCATATAAAAATAAAGTCTTTATTAGGCAGCAAATAAAAGTGTTGTGGGTACTATTAAACATAAAAGTTTATAATTAGACTTAGTTTTGAAATATCCCTCATTTCACTTAAGCATTTAATTTTTCATAATACTTATCTTTGCTCGAATATTTACGTTTCTTACATATCTTATTTAAAAAATTACAATTGGTTATAATAAAAAATTCCAACAATATATTTGTTTGGTATTTATGAAATACTATCATTAACATGACTCTTAAAGTATTATACTCTATGCATATTTAATTAAAATTGATTCTTAGACTTCTTTAGTGCTAACTAAATTTATATAAATTTAAGTTATTAATTCTAAGTTGTACTTTAATACATTTATAAGTATTTGCCTCTAAATTTAATTTGTTTTTAAATCCTAATGAATAATTTTGCTTATCTGTAACTGGAAAATTTAGATGGTTTTTCAAGTAAATTTATCTTAGTTTAAAACTATTAGATTAGTATAATAATTAAAGAGTTTTTCCCCTTACCAGATTAAGGAAAATATGGGACAATACTACGATTTAGAAAATTATAATGTTCAATCTTTGAGAAGTAGCTTACCGTTTGGTTTCATTTTTGTAATTTTTCTTTCTAGAAATCTTTAGAAAACTAACTTGAACTAAAAGAATAGCTTAAAATAGCAAGTATTTGCAGTTACATAAATCAAATTTCCAAATTAAACAAAATAGCTAGCACTTAAAATTAGATATTTACTTAGTTCTTATTTATCTCCCTATTTAAGTTACTTTTTAACCTTAATTTAAAATGGTATCAAAGTCCAACAAAGGCTTTACTTTCAGTTACTTTTAACTTAACGACACAATTTGCACGAAAGAACCTAAATGTAAGATTCATACTTTAACAAGCGAAATTGAGAATCACAAAATAATAGGTAATTTTATAGGAAGGTAAATAATGTATGCTTCTGATAAACCAAATTCATTCCAGACACCTGTTAGACATGGATTGATAGGAACAGTATTTGAAGCTTACTGTGAGCATTATAATTTAAGATTAAGGCCTGATGATATATGAATAGCTATTCTAATAGGTTTTGCAAGATATATGGATTTCAATGCTGAAAGATTAAGACATAAATTTGTTGATACTAATGGTAAAATCGCTTTAAACGTATAAATTTCCTGTGCCCCTGAAAATATTAACTGGTTTAAGTTAGTGAAAACTTTCTCAGATTTGATTGACCAAAATACAAAAGGAGAAGTTAAAGATTGGGTTATAACTAATTTCTCTACTACAACTCCTGAAGATTTAATAGTGAGCAGAATAGCCTTGATGGGTGCTATGAAGCATTATTTTGAGTACGAAGGCGGATGTGTTTGTGGAATTCCATCCATAACACTTGAAGGGACTTTAGAAGATTGGAAATAAATAAAAAGAAAAATAGAGAAGTTAAGTGAATATGGCTTAGAAGAATGATCTAAGGTTTTAAGCTTTATAATTGATTAATTTATAAAAGCTTATAAAGGAGATGTTGA
Source organism: Loxodes magnus (assembly GCA_946699065.1). Taxonomy (NCBI): domain Eukaryota; phylum Ciliophora; class Karyorelictea; order Loxodida; family Loxodidae; genus Loxodes; species Loxodes magnus. The sequence continues at coordinate 151,624 of CAMPDV010000399.1, read as the reverse complement.
TTTAGATTTCTGAAATGGAATTTGTTATTCAGAGACAAAAGGTAATGGAATTTATCAACTTAAAAGAGATTTCCTTTCAGGGTGGATTATAGCCTTTGTTCCATTTGATGATAAAGGATCGTATAAACTAGAAACATTTAGCAATATAATGAAAAATGGAAAGTATGGGTAAATACAGATCGAAGATATTCCTTTATGTACTGTTGAAGTTCCTGTAGCTATAACCTATCTTGGTGTAAAGCATAAATATTTGCTTTATGCAGGTATGATTCAAAGTTTATGAAACAAAAGCTTAAAAGAAATAAGGCCTTCAGTTGATTACTGTATAATTAAAGATGATAATTCTTTTAGCAAATAAGACATGTTTGAAATGTTAGAGGTGTAAGAAAAAACAAATGAATAGTAAGAATAAGAAGTAACAAAATTCCTAGAAGAGGAAGAAGTATTAAAAGAAGAAGGAAATTAATGAAGATATTTAAACATTTATTTGAATTAAATATCTCAATCCTCTTATGTTACCTTATATATAATATTAATCATTCGTATTTTATTCTTCTGTATAATCTGCTTATCTTCTATATAATTATAAATTAAAGGAACGATAAAAAACACAAAGTGCACTTTGAGAGGAAAAAGATTTACAATAAGATAAAAATATCTCAAATTAAAAGGTAACGTTGAAGATAAAAATCAGCATAAAGGACTTCCTAAAATTTATTTTCTGCTTAATCATTAAGATATTGATTTTAGGAATAAATAGTAAAGCAGTCCTGAATCCTATAATCCTATAATAATACAAAAGATTAAACCTAAGCATTACATAAGAAGCAACACTTTAAGCTTAGAATTATATATGAGGAAGTATATAAATCTGATTCTATAAGGGATATTTATATATTTGCTGAACTATTCTATAAAATGTAGCTTTATAATGTAACGAATGAAAATAGAGTTTTAATATTTACTAGAAGGAGTCTTAGAAAAGAATCTGTATTTAGAACTTATTATGGAAATTTTTAAAAAGATTTACCTTTTAATCTTAGAATAATTTAGAAGAAAACATAGGAGAATCTATTAGAAGAACAAAAAGGTTAACAAGTTTCAAAAAAGAAAAAAATTAAGAATTATTTAAAAAAGAAGAATTTAGAATTTTTAATTAACTAACTAGAATTAGTATAGAGTATAAAATCAATTAGAAGTATGCTGAATATATGTATTTGAACAAAATAAAAGAGATATCTTTTATTTGAATATCAAATAATATAAATAGATCAAAAAGATCTGCTAGATAAATAATAGAAGAAATCCGACTTTATTTTAATAAAATATATGCAAATCTTAGATAATTTGCATATACTATAACCAAATTTGCTTTTAGATTAAGCAAGTTTATTTGTCAAATAAAAAAAAAATAAAGGCTATTTCAAAAAATAACTCAAAATTAGTAGCTAGAAAGAGAAATATTGATGACTAACTAAATAGAAACAGTAAGTGATAATAGCTCATAAACACACAAACTTAATTGATGATCTTAAGTTTAGCTTAAAGGATGATTAAAACTATGATTAATAATTATAAACCATGTTTAATTTGTAGTTATAGAACACAAAATAAACTTATTTAAAAGATTGATAAAACAATTTTCATCCTCAATCTGTATTATTAGTTATCTGATTTCAAAAGATTCAATCTTTTAACTTGAGATATATAAAGAAGAGATTTAAAAGACTTTATAAATTTATTTAATCAGTAAGTTCTTTAATAAGTTAGGTAAACTATTAATAGTTCTCTTTAATATTTAATAGAAGGATTGTATTAATTGTGCTATCAATTATATCAAAGCACCTAATATTTATTTCAATTTCAGAATGACCTAAAAAATTTGTTTTACTATCTAAGAAAATAAAAATTATTTGTATATATAAGCTGGGATAGTTCATATATAATTTGTCTTTAATGAAAAAATTTAAGAATTGAGAGCAAATAGCGATGAAATAACTAGACTGTTGATTAGGTTAGCAAAGAACAGACTAAAGCTATATCTCTAAAAGAATATTCAAAGAAAGATGCAGGCTAATGAAATTTTACACTCTATAGGATATAAAGATCTCTCTTCAAATTGAATAAACATTGATTCTAATAGTTTAAAAAAGGAATTTATCTATTTTCATTAATCCAAGTAAATACCCTTCATTTTTATATTATCAGTCACCTTTAATCAGCCTTATTTAAAAGCTACTATAATGAAGAATAAATCATATATCTTAAAATAATTAAAAAAAATGGTTGGAGGTTTCAGGTCAGGCTTCTATACCACCTCTTCCTAAGCCAAAAAGGAAGGGAGGAAGCAAGAAGCCAAGTCTTAATAATCTTAACAATCTTCTCTATCACAACCTTAACCAACACTGAACTAACAACTTGGAATCTAGCAAAACGAAAGAAAGCCAACCTTGAAGAATATACATACGGAAACTCCAATCTCGGGCGAGAAACTGAGGAAACAGATGAAGTCTGTTCTCCACCAGGAGGTATCAGAGTTCAACCCTTCTGGCCAGATGAGCATGGAGTAGCTCATCAAAGTGGTACTGAACCTCCAGGAAGAGGTCAAGAGATTGAAGAAGGACAATGATATGCTGATGGCAAAGCTAGACCAAGCAGAAGGAATTGAGTCAAGACTTATGTCCTAGGAAAGAGATCTTAACGCCTTTTGGAATATCTCACAAAGTTAGACTATCGAATCCTAAAATTAGCTTTAGAAACAGACTGAACTGGATAACAGACTCGGAAAAGTAGAAGAGAAATATTAATCTTTTAAGAAAGAGTAAAGCGAAACTGGAGCTATAAAAATGGAAATCGAAGCCTAGAAAGAGTAAACAAATCAAGGAAAATAATTCAAAATAAAAAAGAAATGCTTCTGCTGTGGAAGCGTATGACATTTTTATCGGAAGTGTTAGAAATTCTAATAGAAATAAAGAAACTATTGGATAAAAGAACAACAAAAGAAGAAAAAAGAAGAAGCAAGAATGAAAAGAATGTATTGCAACCCGGATGATTCAATATACAAGATCAAGATGAAATCAATTCAAGTAAAAGGAAGGAAAACCTGGAGAAACCAGAGTTCCCAATCTCGCTAAAATTGGACATCCCAAACATTTATATTTAACAGCAGGAAACCGAATTGCTGTCCTCCTGACTGGTTGGAAATCCCTAAAACGGAAAACTCAAAATTAATATTATTATCATATATCTTAAATTAAATTTTAATAACGAAAACTACTAGAATGAAAGTATCGCACAAGAGTAGAAGAAATAGTTAAATTTATTATTATCAAAAGAATAAGATATTGTAGGTAAAATAAGTCACTAAATAAATTAATTATCTCAATAAAAGCAATAAAATATAAAAGTAGAACTATATTATAAATCAAGGTATTTAGATAGAAGTAAATCAAATATATAAAAGTGTATTAAGTTAATAAATCAAAGATAATTTATAAATAAATCTCATTCAAAAGGGATAACTAAAACTATTAATTTCAGATTATAAAAATACTTATCTTAAATAATTGAACTTGACTTAATTAGCTTTAGTTTGATTAATAGATTAAATATATATAAATCTATTAAAGTTTAAGTAGTTACTTCCTAGAATCTTCAAAAACAAATTTTTAAGCAAATTTAGTAGATATTTAGCAGTTTATGAATAGTGTAAGATTTTGTGATTGCTTTTTAATTAAGTAAGTTAGTGAATTATTGGCTTTTTATTAAAAGAATTTAAGGGCTTATTATATATACTTACTACATTCCTGATTCTTTTGGTATACTTAATTTCAAGGTATAATATTACTCAAAATGAAAAACTAAACTTTAATAATTATCGAACTTTAGTTTAGCTCATATTCCAGTCTCAAACCACTTACTATTAAAGAAAAAATTAGTGATTAGATACAACTAAAGAATAATAGCCTTTACACTAAATATAGCAGTGACTTATAATATTAAATATCCTTGCTATTACATAATTAATATAGGTATATTTAAAAAGATATATAAAGATATTAATAAAAACAAATAAAAGAAACTAAGAAAAGATAATTATTTTGATATACTTAAACACTATTTATTCTAAAGAAAGAGTAGTAGTAGATAGCATAATAAGATAATCATGCTATAGATATAGAAAGTACTATTATACCTTTTATAGTTTATATAGATTCTGATAATTAAATTCTAAGAATATTCTATTAATTGAAAATGTTTAATATATGAATTGTAGAAATATATAAATGTTGATACTGAAAGTATATGAATAATTATTCTCTTAATTAAGTAGGTTTATAATATATTTTCTCTTTAGTATCTCAAATTAAAGGCTCTTCATTTCTAACTTAAACCCTTCTTATGAAGAATTATATTTTAAGGTTATGTTTAGACTCTTTTTTATCTACTAATTAAGCTTTGCTCCTTTGTAATATTTTTAGAATAAGCTAAGCTATATAAAGAAATATGAATAAAAGGTTTTTTATTGATAAGATGAATAAATTTTAAAAGCAACTATAGGTGGAAGATGAAAGTCAAGCAATTACTTACTGAATTTTTTCTTAATAAAAAATAAGCTAAAGAGTAATATTTTTAGTATGACTCTTCTAAAAAATCTAGTTATTTAACTATTTACTTCGTTGATGTGTAATTAGTAACTAAGAAATTAAAGAAGCAAAATAAAGAATTCTTTAAGTTTTCTTCTTTCAACTATTTCTAAAATAAAATATAAAGAAGCTTGTTTTTAATTAAACTCGTTAATTTCTTTTTGGAAAGAGATAAAAAATACTTTAAAATAAATTTATTAAGCAAGCAAATTTTCAAAAAATGTAGATATATTTGCTTATATTTACTATATTTTAACTAATTATTTAGATAAAAAATGATAATCTCAAAATTTTCTCTAGTAAAAGAGTATATAAGCATTAGGATCAATAATTTTCTAGCATTCTTATACATAGGAATCATTAAACTAATACCAGTTCTCTCTTATTTTTATGTTAGCGTAATAATGACCCATCTGACTGCTTCCTATATGAATAATTGCACCGTATAGATCATAAACTGGTGGTATTTTTTATTAACTGTGTAGAAACTGACTAAGATCTCAAGCATTTACTGGATAAGTAACTTTTATATTGTTTTTTAGCATCTAATAATTATCTTGCTTAAACCTCTTTAGTGAAATAATTAAAATTTCTGGAAGTCTGTATACTTCCATTTACTTTTTTCCATTTGTAGGACCCTCGCAAGTTTTACAGTTTATTTTATTTTCCCCATCTAATTCTTCCAAAACTGATAATAATTTTAAACAGTCTTTTAAGTCAACTATACTATTCTATGTTGCCTATTGTTTTAATAAATCTCATTTATAGAAAAATTTCTCTTTATTATTAATTTTACTGCTTAACACGACTCTAATTCTAAAAGGACTTTTATTTAAAAGCTATTGAATGGAAATATTTTATTACTATTATAATTAATGACCATTCTAACATTGTTTTCCGCAGAATACGCAAAGATCTTATTACTGCTAATTTTTATCGCTATCTTAGTCTGTTTTCTTTTTAAAGCTCTCTCCATTCATCCTAATTACGAATTCTTCTAAATTCTCTTGGATTATATAAATAGTAAAGGCCTATGTTTGTATCTGACTTGTATTTTGTATTTATACATTTTCAAATTCAAGGAAATATTTACAAAATATTGCTTCATAAAGGTCGTTTGCACTCTTAGTCTTTTCAATTTAAAATACTTGAGGAATTCCATTTCCTTATATTAAGATTTAATTATAGTGCGTTTGCTTTGGACAGAAAAACTCAATAAAGTTTTAATAATAGTTTTTGTTTTTGGGCTAAAATTCATATGCGCATATAAATTCTTCGGTGAAGCTTTATAAAGAAAATCCTAAAGATTAGTATCCATAAACTTAAAATTAAGAATTACTCTGAACAAGTAAGATGTTGTCACAACTCACCATTTAAGATATCTTCTACTTTAAATGCTAAGTTTATGTTACTGTTGATAGCTCAAATTCCAAAATTTGAGCTTTTTTCTATACGTTATCGGGTAAAAATATTATTTTGTATTTTTCTATTTATTTAGAAGGAATTTCAACACAAAGCACTTAAAAAGGGTCAAATATAGTAGATTTGAGCTAGCATTGATTACATTATACAGTAGATTTAATCTAGCCATATATTATTTCTACTATCTTTGAATCATTTCTTCTTTTCTACTTTTTTCAATATTCTTTAGCAAGTATCTAGTCATTTTGCTCGTTTGAATTTACTACTAAATACTGTTTCTAAGTCACTTTATTCAAATCTTCGTGAATCATTTCAAGCAAATAGTTTAAAAATTATTGAGAGTCATGCTAATAATTCTCCTTGAATTAAGAAGTAAATGAGTTTACAGTTTATTGGAAAAGATAAGGACTAAATTCTCCCCTCTTTTAAGAACAAAGTTGTTGAGCAAGTTCTTCAAATGCTCTTGTTAAAGCGCCTTTAGTTCCATGACTATTTTATAAATTTATATCTTATTATCATTAAGTTGATTGAAAATATTCCATTAAAGGAGGAGTGTGCAGGAGGCATTACAAAGCCGCATTCATATAACAAGTATTTCCTAAGTTTACCAATCCAACTAAGCTTTCTAGAAAAGCATTTTGTTTTGATAAGTTACATTTATGAGAAGAGTCGGATTTTAAGCATTTAACTGAGCACCATTATTTTATTTTGCAGCTTTTACATCTTATTTAGCTTTTATTGAAATGACAAGTTTAGCAATTATTATCTCTAATGATTCAATTCTACCCTTTTTCAATAATAATTAAGTCATCATCTTTAAAATTTTGTTCCTGAAAACTTTTATTCAAATCAGCAATTATACTTGCTTTTATTTCGAAAGTGCTAATAGCTTATATTTTCTAGTTAAGCAGCATATAAATTTGTTCAACTGATAGGCTCTAATGTACTCTTCAAACTTTATGAGGATTTAAATTAAAGTACTGAGAAATGAAAGACTAAATACTCCTTCACTTTTAAACATAGAATTTCGTAATTTTACGCTAGTTATTTTCGAGAAAGAGTACATTTATAGCAGTTTAATAAACAATTTCATGGCTTGAAATTAGTTTAGGAACCTGCTCTCTTGAGATAGTAAAATTCTTATCCAAGTTATATCTGCATTTTACCATCTCTCATTATTCCTTGGAAATTAAAATATAATCTATATTTTCTACCAAATCCTGCTTAATCTGTTTCTCTCCTATGTAATCATTCTCTTAAGATAAAATTGCCTAGAAATATACTAGCAATTCTGATAGAGAAACATTAGAATCAAAAGACTTCTTAGGAATGATGTATTTATCTTCAAGAGATACCATGTTTATGTTATAAGATTTTAATTTATTTCATTATAAATTAATTATGATCGATATATATCCAAATCTATTAGCTATTCCATTTTATCATATTTTCCTATTCTTTATCCACATAACTATTGATATAGAATAGACTAAGATGTTTGGTTTTAAGTGAGTGAAATCTAAATTTCCTTGTGCAGTTTGAATTTTATTCTTATATTTAGAATTTTTGATTTAGAAGGAAATTTAGAAAGGAATAGGCTTTCTTTTTATATAAGCCTTGATATTCCAATATATGCTATTCTAATATGGATAAATGACAGGTTTTAACTTTTTCTACTTGTGTGATTATGAAGCAAATGCTTACATGATTGTAGAATGGAACCAGTCTAAATCTGTAATTCAGTTTATAAGGCAAAATAAAGTAGGTAGTTATTTTAGATTAGTGGACTAATAAATACATAAAGCATTTCTTATTTATTTCATCTTTACATAACTATTTACTATATACACTTCAGCCATTTATCTCTAATTAACTCTTTATAAGCATCCCTATTTCATTCTAAGACTACTATTGCTATTAATTTCTCTCTACCAATATGAATATTTATTAGCTTAAACTTTTAGATTATCGTGGCATATGAACTTACACCCCTGTAGATTATCCCAAAATTTTTTTATATAAGTTTCTAGTTAAACGAACTTAGTGCTTTATACTAAGAAAGAAGAGTTTTAAATGTATTTAAAGAGACTAAATTAGAAAGTATTTAGTCCCATTTTTAATTATTCTCATTTTAACTCTCTTTTAGTTGTCTAACTTAAATTATCTGATTTTGGTAGATATTTAATGCAAAATCTTTTAGAGTTTAGTTTATATCCTACTTTTGTCTGCTTAGTCACATTACCTATAACTATACTCTAAGGAAATAGCCTTTTTGTTAGAGTAATTAGTTTCAAAGTCTAACTATCTTTGCTGCAACTTTTTCCATAAAATCCTCTAAGTTAGCTTTATTATTTGCATTTAAAAAAGTATAAGCTAACAAAAGGCAGATCTTGGTTAAAGTAACTAAACTAGGTATTTATTATAGAGGCTAGGTAGATTTACTAGGAGGCTAGAATTGAATTTAAAAATATTATTATTGAATTATGAAAATAAAAGAGATTACATTGAATAAGTTTAATAAAATGGCTGATTAAAGTTAAAGCAAGCCTTTAGGTTAGTAGGATAACAAAATGTAGCAGTAATAATAAAAATTACCTACCCAAGATTAAAAGGAGTCAAAACCTGAAGGACAATTGGCTAAGAATTAATAAACAAGTTAATAAAAAGCTGAAGCTATTAAACAGCCAGAAAACTAATAAGCTACTCAGCAGAAGGGAAGCTCTTAAGTAGCAGCATAGCAAAATCCTGCTACAGTTAATAAAGGAGAAAACTAAGTCAAGCAAGGGACATAAATATAGTAAGAGACTAAAGATTAAAAAAATATTCCAAACTAAACTTAATAATAAACTAATGAATAGAAATAACAAGCGTTAAAGCAATAAGATCCAAAAAATGAATAATAGAAGCCTCCAGCATAAGAGCAATAAAAGACAAATGTGCAAACTTAATAAAATTAGAAATAATAAGTATCTGCATCTCCTGTTTAAGAGCAATAAAAAGCAAATGTATAGGTTTAGCAAATTTAGAAATAATAAGAAACTAAAACGGAACCAAAATAAAGCTAAAATCAAATATAATAACCTACTAGCTAATAATAATAAGGAGTTTAGTCCAAATAAGAAAATGTAATTAACTTAAAAAATGTCTAGACTTAAGAAAAATAAAATACTAACGTAAAAGAATAACCAATTTAATAGCAATAAGGAAATTTGGTTGAAACTAATAAAAATCCATCTTAGGTGCCATAGTAATCAAGTTAAACTCATCAATAAAATTAAATATTATTAAATTAACCCAGTGAAAAGCAATAAATATCAAATTAAAAGGTGACAACAATCTAAAATTAATAAACTTAAAAAACTCAAAATCCAAGTGATAAAAAAGTACTATTACCTTAAGAAAAAATGAATAAATGCTAGCAAGTTTTCATACAATTTGAATCTAACGGTTTTATTGATAAAAACTTACTTTAATTTGCTTACCAAGCGCTTGGAAAGATTTTAACTGATGAAGACGTTAAGAATTTACATAACTAAGTTAAAGAAAACTAGATTAATTTTGAACTTTTCCTTAAAATATATTAAGAGCTAAAAAACAGAGATTAGCAAGATTTTGAAGAAGCCTTCAAATTAATTGATAATAAAAATACAGGAAGAATCAATATGGAAATACTCAAAAACGTTATCCTCTTTGAAGAGCAGACATTTTCAGCTTTTGAAATAGAGAAAGTTTTGCAAGAATTTGCAGATGAGAAGGGAGAAGTGGATTACAAGGAACTTATTAAAAAGGTATTCACAAATGCCTGAACTCTTTCTACCAATTCTACTCTAATTTAAATAAAAAATTTTTATTAAACTAAGTAATAAGTTAAGATACACTTAATAGCTATATCAAAACTAACAATTCTTTTATTTTTCTAGTCTAATATCTTAATAATATGTATTCTTTTAATGATATTGGTATATTTTAATTGATCAACTCTAATCTTTATAAATATGGGTGAAGGTTCAAAAGTTCCTGAATTTAAAATAAAAAATGTACTTTATAACTTTAATATCAGTTAGGCTATCTTTTAAAAATTATTTGATAACTGATGTAAAAAAGAAAAAAGCTAGACTAAAGCAAATATTTTCTTCTTTTTAATTAAACTATTTACCAATATAAGCTTTAATTTAGAGTTTAAATCATTCACATCTGCATGTCTAATAAAATATAAGGCCTTTTATAAATAAAATTTTTAATAATAGCTTAAGCTATTTAAATAATATAGGGTAAACAACTGTTTGCTAGCTAGAAAGAAACTTTTGCAGCTTCTATCCTAAAATTATTTTACACTATATTAATTAATAAACTTATAGAAAAGAAAGTCTCTCTAAAGCATTTAATTAGACGATATCAAATAATACCAAGCGCAATTGACTTCAATTTCATTTCTTAGTATATCTCAGTCAACACTAATTTCAGAATTACAATTAGAAGATTCCATACAAGTAAGCGATCGAGTTATAGGATAATAATTTTTCGTAATTTTAAAACTTATTTGACTTAAATATTCTTCTAAAGGGTACTACTTAAAATTTATAATTATGCTATGCAATATAACTTAATTTATCAATTTATTAGTATAATATCTGGAGCTTTTATTTGTATAATCAAACTAGAGCTTTAAATCATTTTAATAAGCTATTAAATGAGAGCTTAAATCTAGTTTTTAATATTGCAGAATTATAAGTATAAACTCATTTGATAATAGTACAGTGAAGGTTCTTAACTAAGGCATTTTAAATGATAATACCTTCTAGATTGAGTACTCATAAGTATAATATAAATTCCTTATAGGGCTAAAAAGGATTCTAATTCTTGATCTAGATTTATGTTTTATATAGTTGGAAATAATTTTAATATTTACTTACGTTAATAAATATAACATCTGATACCTATCTTTTGATTAAATTCTTTTAAAACTTTAGGATAAAATTACAGATTAATTTTTATCGCTCAAACATCATTTTTTATTAAAAATAATCCACTTTGTTCCTATTTAATTTTCATAAACGCATTAACGAAAATTCGCATGCACAGACTTTAAATACTTGAATAAGCAAAGCAGAAATATAAAAAGGTAAAGTGCTGGCAACTCACATCTCAATAAAGACTAAAGTTTATATATTAAGCATGGTATTTGATTTGCCTTTAATAACCTCATATTTAAATAAAGTAAAATGGGAAATTTAGATTGCTGTATCGAAGATTAAAGTCTTAAATAAGAAGGTAAATTTTAATGTAGATTAGTAATATTGTTTAGCTTTTAATCCTAAAAATAAATCTTAAGCCTCCTACTTTCTCTTAGATACTTGTAATGAAGAGGTTTAGAAGAAATGGAATCAAGATATTCCTAAGTTTGAAAAGAATTGCAAGGGAACTGTATTGAATAATGGATCTTTGTTCGTTTTGTGGTAAGATACCATATGCTATTTAATAAATGGCAAGGGAAAATTTAGAAATCTATAAAGCATAAGCGAAAGCCATGAAAATGGCATTGTTGTATCTGAGTATATTAAAGAGGAAAAAAATGAAGAGTATAAGCAATACAAAATTTATATTATTTCAGGAAGGAGGTCTACAGCATGTTAATGTATAGAGATAAAAGAAGGAAAACAGTTTTATTCTAAATCTTATTCTAAAACAGCTTAAGAAGTCTGAAATAAATTAGAAAATATTCCTAAAGAAGTTTATATGGGAACTGGATGTGTAAGTGAGAAGAAAAAACAAATCTACGTGATAAACCAGAAATTTTTATAGGTCTACTAAATTCAAAGTGACATTTGATAAACTCCATTAGACATTTAATATGATATAGGACTCTAAAAACCATCTAATTTCATGAATTCTGTATGAATACATAAAAAATATGAGAACTACATTTTATTATTTGGCAACTTGCTAACTGAAACTTATAGAATAGACGAGCAAACAATGAATGCTAAAATAGAATCAAAGAAATTTCCAGGAAATTTAGTTCTTACGATGCCAATCTAAGTTGGAAATTCAGTTTATTTAGTTGATGAGTCAGCCTCCTTTTTTGTTTACGATTTAGAAATAAAGAATTGGACTAAAAGGTAGATAAATATGTTAAGTGATTAAAGATAAAATTTCTTTTAATTATTCCTTCTATTTACTTAAATCTATTATCTAACAAAACTTCGGCTGTAAACTCATTAATTTATTCATTATCTAATATTTAAAATAAATAGCCAAAGAGCATTTAAAATAGAAAGCTCTGTTTATAGCTATTTTCTATTATAATATTAATAAAGATTCTCATTCTCTATTTTACTAAGATATTTTTCGCTAAGTATGTCATATATATTAAACAAGCTTAACTTATCTTTCTTAGCTTTCCTTTCTCATATCTAGATCCCTTTTTGTCAACTCTGATAAATCATTGATAGCTATTAAAGTATTAAGATGAAAAGCTATTTATCTTACTATAATTAAGCTCTTTACTACAAGTAGTTGATTTAATATCCTTTAGCTAACTTTACTTTCAAACCCTTATTTCATAATTTCACTTTATCCATTATTCATGCAAATAGAAGAATAAAGAGTATAAATTTAGATTAACAGTAGTATGAAGAAAAAAGGGAAAGATAGTAATAAGTTAAAGGTATAAAATGGATTTTATTTAGGAATCTCAAATTTTTGAAATTAAGAAAGCCTTTCCTCATTATAAGTTCAAAGGCAAACTACAAGAAAAATTAAATATACGACTAAATAAGATAAAGAGACACTTTATTAATATCTTGCAGGCTAATCTTTATATATCTTTAGTCTCTTTCTTTCAAACTTATATTAGTTTATTTAGTTATATTAAAATGGAAAAGAATGAGAGGGTAAAAAGATAAAGAATATAGTTCATTAATGTGGTAGTTAAAAAGGTTGAAAAGTAATCTTAGGATAATTCTAAGAGAGAAGATATTGTCAATTCTAGCTATGACTAATCACAAAGCTTTATGTAAGTTGCAGATGAAAGATAGAAAATTAAAATTAAGCCTTTCTTTCCTTTTGAAAACAATAAGCTTCTTAGTAATTATTTAAATAACTAAAGTACTATGGAGTAAGCAAACGGAAAAGTAAAGGAGATTAAATAATAAAGCCCTATTATTAAAAGTCATCTACTACCTAAGAAACATATAAACAGGAACTAAAATCTTATTAATGCTAATGATAGGAGATTTTATACCATTTCAAGGAGCTCAAATGTAAGTAGATCCAAATTATCAAAATAAAATGCAAATTAGCAATAAAGTAACTAAAGGCTATGCGTTGCTGGTGGTTTTACTCCTTATGTAGGAACAAATATTACTAAAATTTTCTAAAATGAATTTATTACCAGACGTAACGAAAGTAGAAGCAATAGTAGAGTTGTAAGATAGATACTAAGACTGAGAGAGGTAAATTAAAACTACAATGATAGTGGTAATTAAGCCAAAAACATAAATAAGTTTCCTCTTAATTTATCTAGATTAAACTCTTAAGAAAAATCCAAAAGAGAAACACATTATAAAAAGAAAAGAAAGCAAATCGCTCTTTAAAACAAAATAAATGATACTTAATATTAAAACTCCAATAACAAGGCTAAAAATAAAAGCCTTATCCAATAAAATGAAGTTTGGGATTATTTAAACAGATTTTCAAAAACCTAAAGAGATCCTCTCTGAAATAAAGATATACTATCAATTAAAAAAGTATAAAAATTAGAAAAAAGCTAAAATGATTATACAAGCAGAAAAACATAGACTATCCAATGCTAACTCTCACTTGAATTAACTTAAGAAAAAACTCAAATATAATCAAATTAGCAGATTTAAAAAAATTTATCCTCTATTAGAGATAAAAAGAGAAAGATAGTTAGAAAAATAAGAATTCCTAGTATTTGATTAATTATGTTATCTGTTCATGATATTTACTTTATCTGGTTTATCTGTATTATATCATCATTGCTCTAGCTATTCTTCCAATTCTAAAGTTAATTCTTCTATTAAAAAAATAAATTAAATTTCATTTAAATTTAAAGGTTAAGTTCTATATTTAGACTAAAGTCACTATTATCTAATTTCATTAAATAAAGTTTGCTCTTACCTAGATTTGACTTTCTTAAGTTAACTATTAAATTTGCTATATTTTTATTATAAGACTGAAACAGTACTACGAATGAGATTGTAAAATCTATCCAATATAAATGAGAAATTTAAATTATCAATGCTTAGTATTATATTCAAAAATGCCTTTCTTGCTATTTAGTTCAAACATTTTGATTTGTATAAAGGGTAAATGCATTAGAATATCTAGATAGAAATGGTTTAATACTACCTTTAAATATAGAGTTCTAGCTTAATAATTAGATATAAGGGAATAAGCTTATAATGTCTATAGATTTATATTTAAGAGTTTAAATAAACTTTATACTTTATGATACTATGTTCTATCTCTAATAACCATCCCTTACTCTTTAGTAGAGTAAAGTTTGGAGAGAGATTGATCTTAATTATTTATAAACCCTTTAAAAGTATATTTAAGAGTTCTTTTGAAGATATAATAAAAACAACTTTATCCTTAAAAAAGGATTCAAAACTCACTATACTTTACACAAGCTTATTACTTTTAAGAACTAGTTTTCTTTTTTCCTTCTAGCTACTTTTTTAAGTATAAGGAATAAATTATTCTAACTAAATCTTACAATAAAAATGATTTCTCAGTGAATAAAGGAAATAAATAAAAATCGTACTTGTTTAAAATAGTAAGAGTATGGCTAATGACTGTAATAGATCTAAAGCAATTTAGAAGAGTAATTATAAGCTCAATTTAAAGCTAAATTTATTAATGAAAGAAATATAACTAAAACATTTGATTATTCTGCTTTCTTTTATCTGATAAAATTAAGCTTCTTAGATTTCTTTAATAAGCTGGAAGTAAACTTTATTTTAAGGTTGAAACTGGAGGTAAAGTTAGTTCATTTAAATAATTTTTATTTTGTTAGACTTATTTAAAATTAAAAGAGGTACTATAACTTAAATTATTTTTGGTATATCAATTACACTTTAACTCACATATTATGGATAAAAACTCTACACTCACGAAAAATTTATACTAGCTGATATTAAACTTTCCTCCTTTCTAATGATTAAGATTCTATTTTCTTTGATAATAATGAATCTTTAGAATATAATGAAATATTATAGATTTAGCAAGCGATCTTAACTAAATAGACAAACCATAATAATTAATATAGTGTTATTGGATTTCATAGCCTAATATAATAGAGAATATAATAGTTGATTCATAAAGTCATTAGGAGATCTTAGTGTAAAGAAGGCTTTTTGACAATAATATAAATAAGGATGCTAATAATAATTCTATTAAGCTAAGAAGGCTAGCTATTGAAACTTTTATTAGTTAGCATTTATCTGCTTAACTAACTAAAGGGATGATTGCTACTAATACTTCCTTTAATCTCTATGCCTAGTTAGTAAACTTCTATTAGATTATTATTTCATAGTACTATATATGAAATAGATATTAAGTATTTAATCTTTTACAAGTAAGGCTAACCTAAATATTTATTAAGTTTCTGCTTCTACTATTGTAGGGAACTAATGAAAAAGATAATAGAAAGAAATAATTTTATAAGCTGCTCTATTTAATATTATCTATAAGTAAAATGCTGGTTATTTTATTTTCTCTTAGAATGTTCAATAATGAAGTGTTTAGTTGAGATAACTAGACAAGCTATTAGTATTAAATTAAATCTTCATACCAATATAATTTATTTCGATGAAAAATAAGAAAAACTAAAGAAACCTTAAGATTATCAGGATTGATATCGAAAAATAAGCAAATTGGTTGCTATTTACAAAAGCAGAAACAGTGTCATCAAGCTTTATAACTATTAATCATATTTCTGACTACAAAAACAAGGTATTTTCACACTAGCATATGATAGCATAATATTAAAGATAGAAATGAGCAAATAAGGAATTAAATGTTAATTAAATAGATATAAGGTAAAATAAACTTCCTTTCAATTCTCTATTAATTAAATAAATTATCACCTTAACTATTAATTTTTTAATCTCTTACTTAGCTACCAGATCATCTATCTTCCTTTTTTCTTCAAATAGAATGCCATTTTAATGTGACTGTATTATATCGTATCAATATGATATTTCTTTTACAGTAATAAACACTCTTATAGTTAATTGTCCAAGTAGTAACAGGAAATAAATTTTTGAAATAGTAGAAATAGAAGTATAAGAGTAAATAAAGTGAATTTATATAGATATTAATAGTAAACAGCTATGAATAGAAGTAAGCAAATACTCTTTAAATAGATGTACTTTACAACGATACTTCACTTTATTAATCAAAGCATTTTATTATTTTAACTATAACTGTAATAGATAAACAAACAATTTATCCTACTTTTTAGAGAAATTCATTATAGGGGGATTTCAAAATAGGGATAAAGAAAAGAATAAGGAAAGATAGTGGATTGGTATATATGATGAGATTTATAGAAAGACATATTTACTTATACATCTTTAGTTAATTAAATTAAATTAAGTTGAGTTTATAAACATTTTTAAAGATAATCTAGAATGAGCGAGTTGAAAATCTAGGAAAGTAAAAGTAATTAACTTTTCATTATAGCATCGGACGAAGAATAAGAGGATTTTTACTAGGAAGATTTTAATTACACTTATTATGGAGATAAGAGAAATAGCTGCAAAGATAATAAATTAGATTTGCTTGAAGAAGCATTAAAATTAAGTAGAATCAGTGGGAGGAGACATACGGTAAATGATATCTCTAAAAGATGAAAATAGAAATAATTATATGAGAAATATAAAGACAAGAACTCTGCAGGAAGTTAGAACTAGAAAACGATTTTTACTAATAAACTAGTTGACAAAGTGTAGAATACAGACGAGAATAGCAAATTGGAAGAAAGCTAAGAAAAACAAAAATAAATTAAAAAAATTAAGAAATAAATAGAGCTGAATTTATATTAGCAAGCCTAGCTTTAAATAGAGTATGATGAAATGAAGGCGTAAAATTAAGCTAACAAAACTATAAGGTATTAATATAATTAAGAAATGAACAGCCTTTAAATCAAGCTAGTATTTCTACTTAAGTAATTAAGAGGTATTCCAAAGAAATCTCAAAAATCTTAAGATTAGAAGAGGGGCTCAGATCATTCATTGAACAATTAAATCTCCTATGAGTCTTTACCTAAGGCAAACCATAAATTAAGTAAATCTTTACAGTCAATCTCACCTACCTTTCGTAGCGAATGATTATAGAATGACGATTCACCATTAAAGTTGAAAATAGAAACTTAGAAAAACTCTATGAATAGCAGAATATACCAAGGTTTGAGTAACTAATTAGCAAATAAGATGATATTCATCTTAATGCTATTAGCCTTAATGGGAATTTGTAAATTGACTTCCTACATTATTGATTTAGTGCTTTGAAACAAAATGTGAATTTAGTAGATTTATTAAGTATTGAAATCTTAATTATTCTTGATTTATCAAATAAAGACTTTATTCATCTATTTTTAAAAGTACAAGCCTTACTAATTAGTTTAAGTTTTCTTTTATACTTTCTGCAATGTAAAATATTTAAAAACATAGCTATAAACCCTAAGTTAGCTTCATCATTCTGAAACTAGTAATTATGTTCAGAGATTATTAATCACCTGATGAGAATACAACCAAACATTCAATTTTTAATCTTCCATTTTTAATTAATACTTTACAAATTAAACCTAGAATTTTTAAATCTACCAATCTTCTAGCTTTATCCATAATCTATAAATAACTAATCACTTAGTTTTTATATAGAAGCTCTATCATTAAAATAATTGAAATATCTAAGAATAGAGTGTTAGTTACTTATCGTTCTAATTTAATTCTTAAATAGAATTAAACCTCAAGTAAGTAGCTATTTTATATATTTATTTCTCTAAGCTAAGCATCTTAATAGAAAGCGCTATTTTATATAATGGGCTATTTCCTATTATTTCCCTTTATTTTATATTATTAACCATTAAACTTTATAATTATATTTAATAACTATTAAACATGCTTTCGCTTTAACTAGCTAAATTAAATAGAACCCATTAAGAAATATTACCTTCTGTAGTTTCTTAAATCATTACTAATTTCAATCTTTTATAAGCAAGTTATTTCATAAAGCCTTCTAGCGAAGATAATATCTTAGAACGTTTATTTTTTGATATGAGTTGTAGTTAGTACTAGATATAAATCTAATAAGCAAAATGCTTGATATTAAGTAAAAAGCTTACAAGCATAATGAAGAGATTTATTTATTTAGTCAGTGATATTTTATTATAGAGCTAATAAGCTTTTATAATTCAAACAGCTAGAGTATTCATAAAGGAAATAGACTGATTGCTATTTTCTCTCATTTATTTAAATTTTAGTATATTTTTCTTTATTAAAGCCTTGTTAATTAGAATATGCCTAATAGTTAAATTTATAAGTAAGCTTTAATTTACCTTCTCCCTTTTTAAATATTATGAAGTAATATAAATCAAAATTTTTGCTCAAATCTAGAATCAAATTTATTTTCATTAGCTATCTTCTTTTATTAAAAATTAGCTTTAATCTGCGCCACAAATATAACAGCACTTTGTTAATTTTATCCAATGATATGATATATTTTATGCCCCTTTCCTGATAATTTGATAAGCTTACTTATGATGAACTTATCTTTAGTGCTATTCGTACTTTCTTCCTTCTATAAATATTAAAATTTAAATCTTTTAAGTTAATCTAATGCTAGCTATACATTAAATCTCTCTTTTATAATATGGAATTAACTAAGAAGGCATTTAAATACTTTATCAAATAAGTTTGAGAAAGATATCCAAGCAAAATATATCCCTAAGGCTGTTTGCTTGCTAAATTATAATAGGAATTAAAGCTAATTTATTGGGCTTTTATAAATAGCTAGAATATATAAGGCTAAAACTACTATAGTGAAGACCTGTTTTGAGAATAAATGAGGAAGCTTAATAAGCGGGTTAAGAATTATTTTTAGAGGCTAGTTAGTACCTTAAGTTATAATATTTTAGAGATTAGGTTATTTAAGTAAGTTATAAGAGTAAAGCTAATAAATTCACACAGTATGATAATATTATCGCAGAAATATCTCCTATATTTACAAACCATCAGATATATATATAACTTTAAGATGCTTAACTTTAATAAAACTAATAGCCTAAATGAAAGTTCTAGGCTAATAGCAATAACTATTTAAATAGTAATAGCTTAGTACAAGTTTAAGGATAATTAATGCTTACTAAGTGCATGATAAGCTTAAGTTATAGGGTATAAGTAACTAGGTAGATAAAGGCCTTAATTATATAATAAGATTGATAAGTATTATACTAAAGAGTATAAAAGGGAATATAATCAATCTTTATAATGCTTATTTATTATTCACCTTAAATGGAGCTATAAGAGAGTAATAAGGAAACTAATATAACTTTAAGAAGATTAGTTAGTTATTTATTATTAAACAACGAAAAACCTAAAGAAGCTATTTAGAGTTACGCTTTTAAACTAGCTGAATTTGAATCAATTATGCAGGTTCATATAGTAAGTATACATCTGAGTAGAAACAAAAGCATTTTAAAACTAGATTTTAAATATTCTAGATAGCTAGTAGGATGTAAGCTTCTTATGAATTAGATTACTATCTCTGAATATATTCCATTAAACATACAATAGATATATTTAATTAAGCTATATATCATTAATAGAGCTTTAGCCTTAAGTCTTTAAATCTAAGAAAAGTAGATAAATTTTCATTAATATATAATAACTACAAGGCTTGGACCATATAAAAGAGCAAGATACTAAAAATACATTAATCTAAGTTAAAGACTTCATTAAGAAAAAGGGATAAAAACACTCGATTATTTAGGATAAAAACGTCCAAATATAAAAGTTTCAATGTTCATTCGTAATAAGCTTTAAATGGACTAAGGAATAATAATATAGAAGTTTAAGCTTAGATTTATTTATTTCCTATGTTGAATCAAATAATTTATATTAACATAAAGCTGAGAAATATTAAGGTAAGAGACTTAATCGTAGGAATGCCTTTAGTTTAATTTTTAAATTAACGAGTAAAAAAGCCGAGTTAAGGTATCTTAGTTTCAATTATAATTATTATATTCTAAATTATGTTAAATTTCATAGTAATTTAAATAGAGGTATTAAAGCATACTATAAAGAGCTGATTTATAACTTGATAATTTATGTTTTATAAATAAAAGGAAATTTGAATATAAAAGTTAAAAAAGAGTTTTTAGTTCAGAGCTTTATAAATATTTTCTTTCTATAAAGCACCCATGCTATGAATATCCAGAAGCTAACATTTATGATTGAGATTATTACAGAACTGACGTACTTTTAGTCAATCCAGGAGTTGAATCATTCGTCATTTATATAAGACCATAGACTCTTATCATTTTCTCCTTTATAATCGAACTTTATGTTATTCATTAGAATATTGTCTACAAATATCATCGCTACAAAGATAAAAAGAGGATTCATGCCTAGCCAGAGAAAAGGCTAAGAAATCTTTTCTCTTACAAAATCATTATTTCACATGTCTATCAGTACGAAGCAAATGGTCAAAGCTATTCCTGATACACCTGATGTAGTGATTGCAAAGGAAACAGACCAAATTTTTTTATTTAGTGGCATTGCAATACTTACGATGAAGCCTAAACCAAAGAGTAAAAGAGAAGTAATTCCTCATATTATTACTAATAGTCTATTATGTTCTTACTGGGTCATGTTCTTTTGCTATTTCCTATCATCTACGAAAAAAAGAAGCTTAGTGAATAGTAAACCGCAGAAAGTGTTTCATAAAGCGGATAGAGTAGTGAATATTCCTTCTGGATCATTAGGCCAAATCATAAAATGACGTCCAAAAATATTCCTATCGAGATAAGAACCAAAGTTACAATGATGATCATGCTTAAATTTACCTTTACCACAACCTGGCACATCAAAAGCGAACATAAAAGATAGATAAATTAGTCAAGCTATGGCCATAGTTATGAAATTCATTCAAAACTAAGGATAAAGCAGAAACTGGCTTGAAATTATCAGATAGCAAATAGCAAGTCTTTACAAAACTCCCATAATACGGAAGCCGAATGTATGAGTAAACATATGCGGAATTGCTCCTTAAAAATTTAGAGCAACACCTATCAAAAATAGTTGGATAGATCTTTTGATGATTTTATACCAAATTCCAGGGGTATCTTTAGTCGTTCTTTTGAATGCTAGAGCAACTGCAGCTCCCATAATAAATAAGAAAGATGGAAAAACACAATCTGCAGTTGTAAGGCCATTCCACTCGGTTTCTCTTAAAGGCCAAATCACATGATCAAAATCTCCCATTGAGTCTACCATTATCATTCCTACCATCGTTAATCCTCTGGTAACATCTAAGCAGATTAGTCTTTATTTCTTAGGCTCCTATGGCTTCAACTAATCTTCTCTGATAAGAACCTTTAAATCCTCAAGTTCCTTTCCACTCATTTTATTTCTGACTTAAAAATTAATTAAATTGTCTATTTAAATGGACATCTATAAAAAATCATAAGCCTCATAATATCAAATTATGATTACATTAGCAAAACTAAATTTCTGTCTATTTAAATTTAAAGCGCTAGTAGCATGAAAGTTAGTTCCCTACAAAATAATTAATTAGCTAGTTTTTCAATTAAAACTAGCCTGTTTATTATAATACTTAAGCATTATGCCTTTCATTTCCTTTAATTAAGCAGTTATACTTATAAAGGTAAATAAATGAATACTTCCATTTAAAGCTTTTATCATTTATACCAGCTAGCGTATTTAATTTACCTTATATTTGTTATAATTAATTCTTATTTTTGAATGGCTAGAGGACATCATATTAACAAAAAGAAGCATAATTCTTAATAGAAGGAATATAATAATTATAAAAGTTGAATACTTCATTGTAATATATAGAATGATTATCTTAAATATCAGCTAATTTAAATGCACAACTAGAATACTTAGAAAACACTCCCGTAACTAGCAAAATAATAAGACTAATTTTGCTTAATCTTACTATATCTCAAGTTTAAGATATGCTTTACTACTTATTTAAAAGCTAGAACGCCTGCTTTTAGTTAATAGAAATTCATTGAGGTCTGCATTTTTTATTTTCATAATCAGTTAAAAATTTAGTTTTTAGAGAACTAATTATCTATTAAGTAAAAAGGAAAGAGTAAAAATAAGATGAGAAGAAGAAAAGGGATAACTTTAAATTATTTTAAAGCTTAATCTTTTAATTTAATTTCCTTAGTAATTTTCGATAGTTTTCTCTTGTAATTTTCTCAAGCTTTCTGAAACTTTATTTGCTAAATATCTAATTTTAATAATAAATATCGTAGTTCATATTTATTAAGAACAATTGAGCTTTATCAGGAAAGTTGCTTTAATTATCTTTAAAGGATTAAGAAAAAAATGAAGATATAAATTTAGTTCATTTGGTTAAAACTTAAACCAAAAGGAAATTAGCTTCAAACTAAATCAATTAGATTTAACTTATTTTTCTAACTTTCTAAAATAAAAAATAACAAACCTCTAGTTAAAATATACACATCTGAAACAATAATTTCTATAAAATAAAGCAAAGCAATCTAAACTCTTAGTTAAAAGCTAAATTTCAATAAGCTTAAAGCTATATCTTCTTTAAGGTGTTTATACAATAAAAAAATAAAATGTTTATTATAAATAAAGTTAATACAAATATATCAAATAGTTTTCAATTTATATTTATCAAATAACTATATTCTATAATCATAGAGACTCTAATTATTATAATTATATAATTATATATCCTTTCTAAATTTTATCAATAGGCTTTTATACTTTTAGTCACTTTTAAATTTATCTCTAGATGCAAGAAATAATAATATTACCTGAAAAATTCCTAATTTAGGACAAATTCATGAAGTATAATAAGGGCATGCTAGGATCAATCTATTTGAGTTTAAGTAAATTTAAATAAGATAGAATGACTTTCTTAGATAATTATATATGAATTTTATTAGGGAAGAAAGTGAGGATTATTAGAGATTTAAGGATAGTAGTGTAC
Organism: Loxodes magnus; assembly: GCA_946699065.1. Lineage (NCBI taxonomy): Eukaryota > Ciliophora > Karyorelictea > Loxodida > Loxodidae > Loxodes > Loxodes magnus. The sequence goes on along the minus strand of CAMPDV010000399.1, from coordinate 128,312 downwards.
ATTGAGCTTCATAAATTAAATTGAGCATAATAAATATTTTGCTTTATTGATTTCAATTTTAAACTTAATGCCTTTCTTTGAGTGTAATTAATGCTTTAATATTTATATAGCTTTGAAAGATATAAAACTTGTCTAAACTCTTTGTATTTGATTTTAAGCCTTCAAAGCTGAGAAATATCTTTAGATTCCTTTCAATTTCATATTGAAGAAGTAAGCTAGACTTCCATTTATTTTAACTTATTTAAATAAGTTTTTATTAAAAATTCAAATGAAGACTCCCTCTCATTGCTTAGACTCTTCCTAATTCTGTTGTGTTTCTTTTTTCCTGTAATACTCAGTTTGCTTCTTAACGTACATTTACTTGTTTTCTTTCTTAGGTGGCTTCTCTTTTTTTTCTTCTTGCTTATATTACTAAGTAGGGAATTATTTTTGAGGCTGCTGTGATTGCTTTAACAAAAATATAGTGTTTTGCTTTATCTCCTTCAATTGTAGTTCAGCTTTCTCAATTGCAGAATAGTTTTGCTAGTAAGAATCGTAGAAACTCAAATGAATTTCCATTAATAGCTATGCACTTATAATTCCGTCATCGTTTCCAACAAAGTTTATTGCTACATTGTTGCCTGCTTGCTCAAATGAGCCTACAAAACCTTATTCTGGTTTAAGGTCGCCAAGCCAAATATCAGTCTGAATAAGAAAATTACCAGTCTGCACTAGTTCTTAACGTCTTTGAGGATAATTAGTTAGTAATTACTAATCCATAAAGCAATTTTTAGAGGAATGAATATTGTTTCCCTTCGTATTGAAATCAACTTCACGCATTATTCTACCTTCTCTTTATTTTCTCCTACACAAGTTACAAGAGCAAATTCTCCTTTGGCCTCCTGATTTATGTTAATTTTGCACTCATAAGTCTTCTCCAGTGAATTGATTCTCTCTCCTTTCTTGCCGATAATCATTCCAGTGTATTGTGCTGGAACCTAAAATTCCTATCTATGCTCTCTTTCAGCTTTTTCACGCTTAATCTCAAGCTATTTCATTTTGATTTCATTTTCTTTGGCAATCTTGATCAGCTGCTTTTAGTTTTAGTAAATCACGTCAAGAAGTTACTGAGCCTTTGTTTAGATAGAATCTAATCCAATTATAACTATTTAATCTCCATTAACAAAAATGCACAAAGACTTTAGTCTTTCGCCTAATTTTATTAACTTATCATTAGCTTCATTGGTTGTGATCCAGTTCTAGCATTCAATAGGAACCGTGAAAGTGGCGCGATTTATTTAGCTTGCTGTCAATGGCTAGGAAGTTGAAGGCTTTCGTAGTCTTTAAATTTCAACTATCTCATCAAAGCTGGAATCATAATTCAAATAGTGGACGAAATAAAAGCCCTTCTTAATACCCTTGATTTCTGCTAGTCACCATCCTGGTGGATCTTGCTCGTTATCCTTTGTAGCTACTTCTACTTTATCTCCTATTTTTAATTCTTAAACAGTTAGCGCACTGATTGGTTAGGCTAAGCGCACACGCTCTGCCAATATATTTGATTCATCAGGAAGAGTTTCATATTTAACAGTGAATTATTGGTCTTAATAGTCAATTATTTAAGCAGAATACCAGGCGAGAGTATTTAAATTCTGCACTTCCACGTTTCCTTAAAACACTGTTGTTGACATTTATTTATTTATTAAAATTAAAAAATAAAATATGGATCATTCATTCAAATATGCTATCCAATCTATCTATCCCCTTTTAACGCTTCTCTTTATCTACCTACTTTTACCATCTAAAAATTCCGCTTTTTCTACTATTTTTTATTTCTATATCATGATTCTTCTCTTTTCATCTTCTAATGTACCACATTAAATAAACTTCTTCAAACTTTCAAAAATTTTAAATAATTTCATGAAAATAAAGAAAAATTCCTTATAAGTAAAGACACAGAGTTTATAAGTAAAAGCGATAGTAGTATAAGTTAGGGAAGTTAGCAATATCAGCTTTTAACTTAGAAATGTGTAAGGCTTGAGGTTTTGGGCTTGCTATTAAATTATGCTCCAAGCTATAAAATTTTAAATAAAGTATCTTCTAGAAATGTTTAGAAGATCTCTTCATAACTTCAGCAAGAGATATAAAATTGAAAATAGCTTGCATTGAGAGCAATTTATATTTGAAACACCTATAAATTAACTTTTATTTAAAGAGCAAACAATCGATATAAGACTATGATATTTACAATCTCCATTAAATCCTGTTTCTAACTCTTTCGTTAGAATAATGAGTTTTATAAGCTAAATTATTTCATTAGAATATTTCCTTTTTGAGAAGCTAATAATTAAAGCATTAGGCATGCAATTTATTATTTTTATTTTAGCTTTCATTTACTCTTATAAATTTAAAATTACAGCTTATTATTAATAAGAGTAGAAGGTATTTAGATGATGTTTGAAATGCTATCCTTTAAAGCTTTAGTTGTGCATTTTATTTTCTAATTAGTGTATTTAAACTTATCAAATTCAATAAGATATAAGCCTCTATGGCTCAGTTGGCAGAGCATTCGCTTAGTAAGCGAAAGGTCCGTGGTTCGAGCCCGCGTGGAGGCTTTTTTGCTCTCTTAATAGTTCATTAAATTTTAATTTAATAAGTATTTAGCTAAGCTTTCTCTAGCTTAAACTTCAATCAACGTTGAAACTAGCTAACTACTCATCAAGCATTAAATCACATGACTTTAGATTTAAGCTTTTATAAGCTAACTTAAGGGGTATAGAACATATAATCACTCACTTCTAATATTTAAAAGCTTGATTATCTAAAACTTAGCATAAATAAGATACTTTCAGACTTAATCTATAAAAGCATTTGGAAATTCCTTCGTTTTTCTGTTTTTAGCATGCATTAAAAGAAAGGATGATAACAATAAAACAATTGTATATTTCTTTAAAGTTTAAAGCAAAAGGATATAATTTAATTGATTGCTTATTTTAAATAGATCCTTCTAACTTATTTATTATAAATGGATCTGAAAAAACTAACTCGCTGATAATTCGTCCAGGATACATTTTATAGATGCCCAGATTTCTCTTTGCTTGCTTTTTTTGAATACTTTATACTTCCAAAGTATAAATTTCTGTTTCCAAGCAAGGATAAAAAGGAGTAATAGTACTAAGTAAGCTTCAGAAATCCGCTACTTAAAGCAAGTATCTAACTAGTACAGTGAAGTATTTATCCAGCGTAGTTTGCATAAATAAGGCATTTATAACTAGAGTATGAACGTATTTAGGTATATAAACAAGTACTAAATAACTTAAGATACTAGTACATCATTATCAAACTTTATAATTAGTAGAAGGTTAGTTTTCGATAAGTTTGAATAAAGAAAATAGACTTTTGAGAAAAAGTTCGTTGAGAAGACTAAATTTCTGCTTTTAACTCTTAATAACCCTCTTAGTTTAAAAATATAGCATTACCTAATGACTCACTTTGCTCAATATTAAGAAAGATAATATTGATAAGTGTTTGATTGTAAAGAATTAGCTAAAAATGCTTAAAAAGTAGAATGAAGTAATGAATATTAAATAAGTTCTTGAAGGTAATTGGCTATAAGACTTAAATCAAAGGGAATAAAAATCCGATGAATAAGCCAAGTATAATAGAATAAATATAAATAGGACATATTGAAGATAAAGTGGTTTAACCATTTATTTCCTAACTTAAATTATTAAGCTTATAATAGTTAGCCAATTAAAGCTAAGTCTGTTGAATTATAATATGACAGAATTAAGTTTTAAGGTTTATCATAAGATAAGAAAGGAATAAGAATACTGGATTAAGATCTAATTCTCAAAACAAGCTAGAGAATGCAATAAAAGATAAATTATGGGAGCTGATATAAAAGTTGAGTAACCTAGTGATAATGATGAACTGAGGATCAAGTAATAAAGAAGAATAAATTTGAAACAACAGAATATATTAGGTGAAGTAAAAAAATAGAATCAAGACAAATAAAATAAAACATGATAGGCTTATTAATCTTAATTTAAACTTAAAGTATTAATTAATGTAAGCTTAGCAACACCACGCTAGATAATTTTGTATTAATATCAAATTCTTTTAACTTTAAATTTAAAAACTTGCTTTTTAAGCAAACCTTTTGGGGGTTTGTATTAGATAAAATAATGTAGGCTCTCAATCTCATTTATATGAAATACCTTTAAAAAAACATAAATAATTAGTATATTTTGCTTTATTTATAAAAAATGAGAATTTATTCAGATAAACTAAACCTGAAAAAATCATAATTAAAAATCAAAGGATAAGGATAAGTTAAGAGTGATATCAATTTTATCTTAAGTTGATATTTACCAAATGATACTCAATTCAAGTAATTTAGCAAATAAAAATTATATAAATTACAAAATTTAGGGGAAACAAATTTAAAATTACTAATTTCCTCAAATTGCTTATCTTAATTTTATTTTTTGTCTTATAAAATTATCTTAAAAAGCTAATTAAAGTGAATTATCTCCTTTAATGATCTTATAGCATTTTATAAATAAATAACTAAAATCGTTTAAGTTTATGATTTTTTTATTTTAGATATTGTTAAAGATAATTAAATCCTTAAATTCTTAGCAGCATTAATTTTATCTATTTAAGAGTCTTTGTAATTTAAAAATTATAAACTAATTAAAAATATATAAGAGACACCTGCTTAGATAATTAATTGTCCTCTTTGTATCTATTAACTATGCATAGTAATGCTTTATTTTCTTAATTTTGACTGCTTAATGATTTTATTAGATATTCTAATTGATTTTATAGCTCTTTTTATGCTTTTTTGTCTAAATAATTAGAACGATTATCATGGTCAAAACAAATCAAAGAGAAGTATCTAATCTTTAATATAGATTGCTTATGAATTAATTTGCTTTATTTGGTTGACACCAGATTGAGAGTTTATAAAGCTCTATCATGAAATTATCTACGAAACTAAGGTCGATCTTTCACTATATCTCTACTAACTCTTAATTATCTATTTTACCCCTCATCATAGAATTTCCTAAACAGTGCATTTTTACAAAACAAGGAAAGAATCTAGAATATTAATTTAAAAGGATACATAAAAGCATAATATCTAGCAAATATCTTTTAATTATAATAGGTATGTTTCTAATTTAAATATAAGTGAACATTAATCTATCAAAATTATATTTAAGCATACCTTATTTTTCTTAACTTCTAAGAACACTCAAAAGGATATATAAATATAATCTATCTTAATCATTTTTATTACACTATGCTCTTACTTCTATCAAATTGCTTTATTCTTAGAGTCTGTTACTAGTTAATTAATAGATATCTCTATTTCTATTATTAGTATGTTGATATGTGATGAAAGGATATTCAACCAGCATTATATTGTATATTTATTAATTGCCAAAGTTATAAGCATTCTTACATTTAAATTCTTCTGACTTGTAGAAAATAGTAAAGAAATATTAAAATACCTGCTTCTTTATAAACCTAGTGAGATATATTGTAGCCTTTTCATGTTTAAGTATTAAAAAAATATTTTTACTAAGGAAGAGAAGCTATTAGAAGTCAAGTTAATGTAAGTTATAAATATATAGCTAGTATTTAAGGTAGGATTCTTAAAGTATCAGAAATAGATCAATAGATGTCTATTATCTTCGTTTATAATGACTTACTTAATAACTTCAATTATTTATAATCATATAACTATACTGATGCATTTATTATTTTCATACTCTTTATATGCACTTTAAATTTACCAGAATTTAGATAATAGTGAGTATTGTCTTCTTAATTAAACCTAAATGGCCAACTCATTTTATCTTAAAATATTGATTGTCCTTTAAACATATTTTATACTTATCCAAGGTGGGTATATTTAGATATTATCCCATTACTGATTTTTTAAAAGCTAAGTAAAATTTTAATTAATAAACTATAAAAACGAATGAGCTGATAATTATTTTCATGCTAGCATTTCATTCTGAAGATACTAAGATAATAAGAGTTAAAATTTCAATTTATTCTCTGTATTCATAACATATTTATTAGGTATTATAGGATTGTACATCTATATCCTTATATTTAGCTTTCTTTTAGTCGAAATGCTTGAATATAGATAGTCAAATAATAAAACTAATTAATCTCTAAAATATCTCAGCAAAAGCCTATGATATGTAATTAAAAGCTTATTTAAGGTATGTATCCTAATAATCTATAATAGCCACTTAAATTAATAGAATTTGAGTTAGCATTAACGGGAAAAATTATTTTTAAAATAAAAGAAAAATAAAAAAGAATGTTTGCCTGATCTTGCTTTCAATACCAAATTAGCACAAGTTTAGATTATTCTTAAATACAAAATAATTTAATTAAATGAGTTCAAAACTTAATTACGCATGAAATCAAAGCGTAAATTATAGAGCAAGCAAGCACCATTAGAGTAAAAATCCCTATATTTAGGTATTGAGGTATCAGCTTTTCACTTGAACATTAGCTAACCTCTTTAAAAGAGTTAGCATTATTTTTTTCTTTCTTAATTGAAAAAGGAGAATCCTATATAATTTTTAAATTCTCTTCCGTATTAACCTTATCAATGAATACATTTTTTTACAGGTTCTGTTCTAGTATCGCCTTATTAATTATATATATTTAACTCTAAAGGCTTTTTATCTATTCTATAATACATGACTCAGCTTTATTCATTTGAGGGCTTTTCTTTGTTTTTCTGTTTTCTATCAAAAGCTTTAGTTTGTTTCTTAAGCGCTTCATTTGACTAAACAATATTTTTTGATCATTTTTCTCTTTTCTCTTTTTAAGTTTAATTTCAGGATCTTAAGAATTATTCCTAATTTAAGCAGCTTTTTACTTTATTTAATTCTTAAAGAAACGATTTTTTTCCTAATTAATGTTGCTAGAAGCTTTAGTATACTTCTCGAAGATCATCTTCTATTTCTCAGATCCAATTATCTCTGAAGATTTGGAATACTCAATATATGTCAAAGGGTTTGAGTTCTCATACGATTACTCATTAATACTCACTTAAAACTGCTCAGGCATCTATTAAAGGTATTTGCTTTACCTTCTCTTAATCGGAGGACTGTCCTCATAGAGGGACAAGGAATCAATTCTAAAAAGTTCTTCTTTATTAAGCATCTTTATGAGTAAATTAACAAAATTGGGCGTAAATTAGAAGTCATAATTTCAACTATTTAAAAAAGTATAGGCAATTACATTAAAATGGAAATCGCTATAGCAATTGCTACTAGCCATATAATGCAACTTTAGCAATAGTATTTTACTAAACTAACCAACTCTATTTTGTACTCACTTGAAGCCAGAACTTCATTTCTCACTAATTTAATTTCAGCTTTAACTTGCTTTTCATAAATTCGCTTAATTAGGACTAAAAAGAAAAGCTACTAATTAAAGAATCATTCAAAGTGAGCATTCAGCTTTAAAGTATACTACTAATTTAAAAGTGAGCTTGATGGCTTTTTTAAGAGGAAATTGCAATAACAATTAAAATTAGTTTATCAGTAAGAATTTTAAGTAGCTTGAAAATATTAATTGCTATATATCAAGTGAGAAAATTAAAGATTGCTATAAGAATATAAGATCTATATTAATTCTATCTTAATAAACATTTTACTCAGTATATTAAGGACTGTTTGCATTATTTCAGATCATAAATAATTAAATTTCTCATTTACAAACCTTTATTAAAGTTATTCAGCTGAACTTTAAAAGGATAGTAATTTAAAAAAGAATTGAGAGTTTTTAAAGAAAGATATAAATGAGTCTCTATTAATTAAGCAGAGAAAGAGAATTAAGAATATTTACCTGGCAAAATGTCAAATGATATTAAAGTGGCTTAGATGAATAGTTAGGTAATTAAAGTTCCACTTATATTTTCATTAGTATATTTAAAATTAATAAGCACTATCTATATTTAAAGGTAGCTATCTTGAAGCTCTTCTATTTTATATATAACTCTAATAAATAGTTACTATACTTTTATTATTTCCTGCAACTCATGCCGAACCTATTTTATTTTATAAATATACTAAGGAATTAGTTAAATTAAGGGTTTTTATTATTAAATTTCCAGTGCTAGAAAATAAAATTTTATTGAGACTGTCATTTAACTTATTTTTAAAAGAAGTTTAAAAATTTACCAGTGAAGATAAGATGAAGGGCGAAATCCATAACTCATATCATACCATTTAAAATAAATTGAAAGCAATCTTGAATAGACCAAATTTTTCTGAAAACTCCTTAATATAGTACTCAAATATCTCTTAAGTGAATTAATTTCTTTTATATTAAGAAGAGTCAACTAACTTACTTAACGTATTTTTGTTTAAATGGCTTTGAATTCTTGTTATGTTAGTTGGAAATTATTAATAAATGTTAAATATATATTTGATGATATATCAGTGAAACTCAATTTTAGCTTAACAATTCTTAATTAGAGCAGATAAATTTAAGTTTAGTCTATTGGATAATTAAAGGATAGAAGAATTTTGGATCGTATTTTTTGAATAAAAATCTTAAAACTAAAAAGTTCAGTTGTAACTAATGAGCCCCATTCTTCAAGAGTCCATTATTTGTATGAAAGATTTGTTTATAAAAGCTTTCTTTCTACGAGCAGTTAAACTATGTTAGACTTACTTTAGACTGTTGCATTCGTTAATTTCCTTCTGCAAGAACTTTAGCTGAGTTTACTAAGCAGGGTGCTTACTTATCCCTATAGATTCATAATAGTTCTTTCTGCATCTTATTGCTGCTGTTTTTATACTTAATTATTCTGCTTCATTCTCTTGATTGAAAGCTAAGGTAGATTAAATTTCTTAGCTTTTCAAGCATTTACTGTTCTCCTTTTCCTCCTGATAACTTTAAATAACACTACCAAAGGAATTTTTGGATGAAGAGCAAGAAGTAGAGCACTAATCATAAAGTCACTATATTTCTTTATCAATAGAGAGAGGTTCCTTCATTATCCTTTAAATCCTCTTATTATAAAGCTTATTTTCCTATATCTTCAAAATTAACGAATCCTTGCAGACCACTTAATTGAAGGTCTTATACACTTTATTCTTCCTAGCCTGTTAATTGCCCATTTTGATGTTTATAAAGTAATAGCCTAAATAATATGGATGCAATAGAAATTAAAAAAAATGGTTTGTTAAAGTAACCTTTTACTTTAGATATAACAAAATCAAATCTACATAATCAATCTAGTTATAATAATGCTTTCAGAAAAGATTAGGAGAGAAATCAAAATTAGGCAAAAGCATTTTAGATTTAAAAGATCAGCGAGTTACTTTTGGTTAATAAGGCAGATATTTATGAAAGCTTAGATTTCTTAATTGTAGCATAATAATTTTAAAGCTTAAAGTCTTTTAAGTTGTTTAACTTAAATGGAGTTATGAGCGTAATATTGATGCTAAGATAATTGAGTATCTTAAAACTTATGTATTAAGCAAGGGAAATATATATACTTATTTTAACATAATCCTTAGTTTAATATAGAATAGCTTTTCTATATTTTAAATACAAGTAGGTTATAAGAAACTCACCAAAACACTTTAAAGTGAAAATCTTAGTCAGAGCTTACTGAGAGATTTGAGTTAGTTGCTAAAGTATGAAAATTATCATAGTAATGTATCTTTTAAGTTAAATGTATGAAGGCAAATAATAGTTTAACTGTTTAAGCTATATTCAAGAGATTATTAATATGAGGAAGATGAAAACATTTGTTATTCAAATTGAATATACTTTATAAAATGTAATTCTGCTAAAAATTCAATCTAACTAGTTCAAATATACCCACTGATAATATATTTGAAAGATATCTTTTCTTAATTAAAACAATCAAGTAAAAATTTCTATCTTAAAGCACAAAGAAATTTAGTTCTCTGGAAGTTAGAATAAATGTTTAATTAAGGCACTTCTAGTACCATATGATTGATCTATAAAAAAATAAAATTTCTGCTATTTAAACTAAAAACAGTATAAGTCGTTTAAAACACAAAATATCAAGTATACACGAATTTTATTATTCTGCTATGGTTTAGATTTTTCTAATTTTAGTGATTAATACCGTATCATGGTTTTTATAAAACTTTGTTATTCTTCCTTTAGGCTGCAAAGTTACTGTCAACTATAAAATTATTTTATTTTAAAAAAAGATTAAGAAATTGAATATATTAAAACTGGTTATTTAGGCTATTTTTCTCCATCTATTCCAAGATAATAATACTTAGGAAAATTAAAATTATATTAAAGATTGAGATTAGAAGATAGTGCTGCTATGAAAAATAACTAGAAGTATGCTTATCCAAATATTTTTCTTTGATGAAATAAATTTATTTTGATTCCATTCCTTTCAATACTTTATATATACAGATATTCTATCAATGAAGATATTTCTTTTACTATAAATGCTTTTTTAAAGAGTTTAAAGCTAATTTATTATCTATTAGATAAAAAATTAAAATAGCTAATATTTAGAGAAGAATCGATAATCATTATTTTATTAAGGGAATAAATTTCACTTGAGCTTTTGATGGAATTTTACCTTCCTAACGCTAATTTATTAAAGCGGTTTAAATTTCTTATTCTTAGTGATATTATCTAAGTTTTTCAAAGCTATTATTTGATCTAGTACTTTCAAATATTTATTTGGTATGATATAAGTATAAAACAATATTACAGAAGAACATTGATCAGATAATTAAGAAATTTTGATTTTCATGAAACTATTTGTAAATGAGTATACAAAGTATAAAAATGGTATTAATATAATTCATGAGACGAATCTTTATAATCTGTATGCACTTTATAAACATAAAGAAGGATATATATAACTTATACAATTGTATCTTGTAATGTATAATTGCTTCTCCAATAGTTTTTATTTTTATATTTACCTTAAAATTTTACAAATATTAAAGCAAACACTATTTCATTATAACCTAAATTAACTTAATTCGTTGTCTTTACTATGACTTATTGATGCAATCTGAGTGCCTAATGTTTCTTTATTCCTATATAATTTTTATGACTTTATTCCAACTAAGTGATAATATAAAATTTTCCATTCTAAAACAGTTAATAACCTAAATAACTTTTTTAAGAAGAGAAATGGTAAAGATTATTAGAGACTTGTCTTATTACAAGTTTAGATATTAAACTAATAAAAAGGAAATAAATCCTCAATGTAATGATTTAATTATCTAGCTTACTAAGTACAAACTAAATATCTGTCTTTTAGTAGAAGCAGAAACTACTTGAAATAAATCCTTTAATTATAATTTTATTATTTTAAAGCTGATAGCATAAAAATAATTCTAGTTAGATAAAACTCTGATTGAAGGAAGCTTGCTATTGAATCTAATAATTATACTTTAATCTTTAGCAAATTGATTCTATTGCTTATTAACTTAAAATATTATTTAAGCTTATTCTTTCATTTATTATAACTTCATATTAGTCTAGCAGGTTAGGATATTCGGCTTTCACCCGAAAGACCCGGGTTTGAGTTCCGGATGTGGAATTTTATTAATGATTTGTATTTAATAATTTTTTAGATAGCAATCTAAACATTAATAGCAATAAACTTCCTTTCGCTTTATCTATCATTACTGATTTAGATTAAACATATCATAGAAACTTTCTTAATACTATTGTTTTATATCTACCTCTTCCAATTATATTTTATTCATTTCCTGCATCTCTACATTTCTCTCTGAAACTAAAAAGTAACTATAATTTAAAATTTGATTGTAGAAATAAACTTGAATATAAATAGCTTTTTTATAGTTTAAATAAAGTGCTTAAGCAATCTAAATTCTGTGATCTATTTAGATCTATTAGCTTACTTTATTGTATACCTTTATTTTTGCTATATTAGGTTTAAATCCTTTACTCATAGTTCTTTTCAGTAATTTTTTTTTGTTTACTCATACTGTCTCTTTGAACACTTGGATAAACGAGATTTTAAGAAATTGAGTAAATAGCTTTTCATTTTATATCTAGAATTTATTGGAAACCAAAAGGCTTATTGTGTTAGTATAAGATAATATGAGGTTAAAAATATTCTTTACTAGCAATAATTTAATTCCTCATATATTTACAGAACCAATTAAGCAATGAATGAATAAGAGATATATACATTCTGCTTTAAGAGTAATAAGCAATAAGTTTATATAATATAACTAAGTAACTATTATAAGCTTTCTGCCTTTTAAGATAGATTCAATAAGCCAATTATTAACTAATGAAAATCTATCTTATCCAATCTTGAAATATATTTCAATAACTTTATATAGCTTAATTAGAGACTTTTTCGTTTTGCTAGTTATCTAAAACTTTTTATAAGCAAATTGTTTAGAAGCTGCTGAACAATTAGCAAAAGGTATAATATACTAAATATTAGGAATTTGTTTATTTGATAATTTTGGAAATAAATTTCAAAGCAAGTTAAGTATTTAATCTTATGATGCTGAAATAAATTGAATTTTAAATATATATTTAGCTTATTAAAGTGATCTAGACTTTTATATAAGAATTGGGTAGCAGTATTCAAAATTTTGATGGTTAGAATCAAAATAAAATAATTCTATTTTTTCTACTTAAAGGGTTCATTGCATAACCTTTAGCATTCTAGTAAATTTTAAGTTAAAGAGAGCAATTAAACAAGAGAACAGTATATGATAACTAAATTATTTTATATCTATCTAAATATGTCAACTTTAAATGTCTTTATTTCAATTATATCTTTAATTAAGCTTTCTTCTTTAGAAAATATTGATAAGTCATTTTCCTTAATTTCTATAGAAGTAAGGTAAATCAAATAGATTTTGGATTTTGAACATTGATTTTGAAAATTTGATTCCTTAAATTTAGGTTCGTTCTATTAGTTTAAAAGGATTTAATAACTAAGCATTTTATAAAAGTTTTCTTTAAGCTAAAAATTTGTTAGAATTAGACAGAAAATAAATTTCCTTAAATTTCTCTAAGCTAGACATGACTTTAAAAATATCATAGTCTACAAAGTCTTGGCATATCATAGAATATATATATATATAAATCCAAAAGCTTTATAATCTAATTTGTTTTTAATATCTAAAATATCTAGTTACTAGCTATATTACTAATATAATAATTATTTAGTTTTAAATAGACTAGCTAATATGCAATCAAAGTTAACTTTATTCTACATTTTCTTATTATTAAAACAATTCAAAACTTGGACTAGATATAACTTCTCTAAAGTAAGATCCTAAAGCTTATGCTTATTATAAATATTTATTATTAAATTTATTTAGAGGATAAGTAACTCTAATTTTTTATTTGCCTATATAATTTAAAAGCTTTGAAATAGAATAGCTTCTATTCTCTTTATTGCCCTTTAATTCTCCATTTTCTCAAAATTATTTAAATTAGAATATAGGCTTATCTAATGTATAGATAATTTATAAGGTTTAAGTTATAGATAGATGACTGCTTATAGTTACTTTATGAAATTCTATCTTTTTCGTTTATTTTTAATCGAATCTAATTAATTTTTAGATCTTTTCGCTTTTAATATGATAATTAGGGAATTATATTTTACTGCTTTGTCACATTATATCCTATAATCGTATTAACTCTTTTAAATTTAAGTTTATCACTCTCTATTTTTCCTTTCCCTTGGACTATTCTCTACAATAAATTTTTAAATAGCCATTAATTTTATATTCTTGCATTAGATAAAATTCCAAAAGTTATCATAACTTAAATTAATTTCAATCCCTTAATATTTTTATTTATATCCAATTTCAAATTATTCTTATCACTTATTTAATTCACCCCCTTAAATAGGCTTTATCTATTAACTCTATACTTAAATAATTTATGTTATAAACTTGATTAAATGAATAAGCATATTCACTAGTAAGCACTTATAGAATAGCTAGCTTGTATCTTCATTATTTTAGTTTTAATTGCCTTTAAAATAAAAATAAAAAGGGTTAGAAAAGCTTATTTTTATTATGTTTAAATCATAACATTTTTTAGATGTATCTTCTCTCTATTTCTGCCAGAATCTCAGATTTCAGAGTAGTTAAATTTATTTTTATTACTAAGTAGCAATTTCTCTTTTCATCTGACCACATTATGGTATAAGCACATCCGTTCTTTACTTTTACTTCAGTAGTTCCTTCACAACATACTGGAAGAGTACCTTCTTGTCAGTAAGTTCTATTTTGCTTATAAATTTTATTTGAATACTTACTTGTTTACGAAATCCAACCTCCCAGAACTATCAAAGGTTCTACTAAAGAAGAAGTTGAAGAAATAGGTTGTGGCAAGTTTAGTTCAAGTTAAGTTCATTCATTTCTTTAAATATTGTATTTGAGTATTTTCGAAGATTGAGCTTCATTTTACAATCTTCCACCAAAGGAATATATGTCTTCTTAATTTTAATCTACCGATAATGACACATTCTTAATTTCTTCTGGCATCTAGCCGCAGATTTTTCATTATGCATAATCAGAAATTTAGAAACTCTCTACGGATTTCAAATACTTATCATCCTTCTAACCGCCAGCTACAAAAATAGTTCCTTAAGCAACAGCTATTCCGAAATTATGTCTTCCTTCATTTAAATCCTTCAACTTAAAGAAGTTACCAGCAAGATCAATCTTTCACGTTTGATTACTTGTCTAGCTTTGCGTAGATCCCCCAACTAAGTATATCTAATTATTGTACTCTATACTTTTATTGAACCTTGGAATTTGCTGCTTCAATTGAATTTAGCTAGTTTTTTAATTTTAGAGTTCAAACAAATATAGAGTTTACTTGAAACTATCAAATCGATGTATTATCTAGGGCATTTAGCTTAATTGAAATCCTTCATTTTGATTTAAAGCTTAAGTCTATTCCTATTCATCCTCAGATATTATCTTTTAAGCAATTCTATTCAATTTATCAAATCCATTTTTAACAGAAACAGCTAATATCTTATCCACAAAGTCTATTATTACTTACTTTTACTCCTAAAGTATCTAACAGTACTACTAAGTTTGTGTCTCTAGCAAACTATGAGTTTACAAATTAAGAATGCTCTCCAGTATGGTTGCCTCGAAATTCTGATTTTAGCTAAAACCTTCAAGAAACTCTATTTTCTTTATAAGTTCCTTATAATCCTAATTAAGTGATACTAAATACTAATTAGTCTAGGAAAATATAATCTAATCTACTAATACCTGAAGTTAGCTATTAATGGAAGTCTTCAACTAAGCAAGCTGTTATATCTTTTCTCTTAGCCCCTTTCTCTTATCGTATAAACACTAAAGCCAATTCCTCTCCATCAAAAGTTTATAAATCAGATTTCCATTTCTAGGCAAAATCTGAGGATTGATTTAAGAAACTTAATCACAAATCAAGCATTTATTACCTTACGTTAAAATGAATTCAGTGCTGGAGCACAGTTGGCAAGCTAAATGTCCACAGGGTAAGTTAACAGGAAGGTTCTAGTTTAAATCAAAATCATAACTGCAAATTTAGCATTGCAAATTTACCTAAATCTACTGAAACATTATATTAAAATCAAATTTATTTTAGAATTTTATTTATAAAAAATTAGCTTTACCTTATAAACTATTTCGCTCTTCTATTCTCCTAATTCTTATAAACTTAGGTTTCTTATCTATATATAGCTGATTTTATTCTTTTAGCTTCCTTTATTTGCTAGCTTATAAAGAGAACTTAAGAGTGTAAATTTTATTTCTAATTGGCTATTTAGTTATTAGCTAAAGTTGCTTTATACTTTAGCTTCCTTTTACTTTTAAGGCAATTACTCATCTCTCATACATGCCTCTTTCATATCTTATTACTATTTCATTAAAAAGCTCAGATTATTTATATAGAAAGTAATTTAAGGTTGAGTAAATGAAATATTCTGATAAGCAGATAGATGAAGTGATGAGTTCAAGAGTATATAAGTAGGTCAAAAGGCAGAGAATAAAGATAAAGACTTGAATCTATTCTAAGTAGAAGACTATAAATCAAGGAAATGGAATAAATGATTACTCTGCTTCTGCTAATTAATACAGCTATTTTGTTTAATTTTAACTACCAAAGTTTTATATAGAAAGAAAGCGCTGAGGATTATATTACAAAGAGGATGGGCATATATTAACAGTATGAGAATAAGTGTATATAAGTGTATTTAAGTGTTTAGTTATTAAATTAATTAATGTAATGGACTAATAAAAGCAATAGTAAAGGAGTCTTGCTTTAGATATTTAAGTTAAGCTATTCTTAAAGTTTTTCTCATTCTAATAAGTTATATCTAATATTAAAACTTAATGAAGGCCTTCAGCTAATTCTTTTTGGTTAGGTCTAATGGTAGAGAGATTAAATTTAAAAGGTTCCTCCATGATGAAATAATTGATTTTAGTTAAATAAATAAAAATGTGGTTCGGAAACAAAACAGATGTCTCAATTCATTTGGAAGGAGAAGCAAGTCGACCCAAAGTTGCGGTAAAAGATAATGAGGGGAAAGTCAACGAAATTCCCATTTTTGAAACAGAAGATGATATTGTGGGGAAAGTCTAAATCTAGCTCAATAAAGGGAAAAAACTAGAGCATAAAGGAATAAAAGTAGAACTTCTTGGACGAATTGAGACTCATGGAGAGAAAACTCAAGTAACTGATTTCTTCTCTCTTTCTCAGGACTTAGAGCCTGCTGGCATTATTACCACTAACACTTCGTTCCCATTCTCTTTCTGCAAAGTTTAGAAGCAGTTTGAATCTTATTATGGCAACTCAGTTCGCTTACGTTATGTAGTAAAAGCTACAGTTTTCAAGTAATATTCAGGCAACATTGTTAGAGAATACGATTTTTCTGTTCAAAAGTAAGGACAACCATAAGAGTCGGTCAACTCTATAAAGATGGAGGTAGGTATTGAAGATTGCCTTCATATTGAGTTTGAATATGATAAGCAAAGATATCATCTCAAAGACGTTATTATAGGAAAAGTTTATTTCCTTTTGGTGAGAATCAAAATCAAACATATGGAACTTTGCATTGTAAAGCGTGAAACTATTGGAGCAGGACAGTAAGCATAGAGTGAAAATGAGACTGTAGTAAAGTTTGAAGTTATGGATGGAGCTCCAGTAAGAGGAGAAAACATTCCAATTCGACTCTACTTAAGTGGATATGACTTAACTCCAAGCTTTATTAACATAAACAATCGCTTTTCTGTAAAATATTTCCTTAACTTGGTACTAGTTGACGAAGAAGATAGAAGATACTTCAAGTAGCAAGAAATAATTCTCTGGAGAAACACATTAGGTTGAGCCAAGTAATATTTTACGTTAATTGGATTAATTAACTTTCTTACATATTTAAGAACTCTATATAAGTTTATTTAAGACATACCTACTTTTCATCTCCTTCTACAAACCAAAAAGCATATATTAAAGTCTCTATCTCTCCTTACCACTATACACAATAATGGGTCTAATCTTATTTATCTTATTCAACTAAGTTTACTTTCATACTTAGTCATGTAATCATAGATATTTGATATACGAGAATTAATTAGACAAAATAAGCTTATTTATTAACCAAATTAAGGGTTTTACTTATAATGCTCATCTCTAGATTAAATGTATGATTTTAAAATAACAGTAAAGCAAATCCCTTAAGTTAATTTATTGAGTTATTAAAAAAGGAGAGTTAAGAAGCTTTAAAAATCCTCCTTTTTAATAGAATCTAAAGCTATTTTTCAAGTTAATATCTAAACTTATTTTGCTGTTATAAAGACTTCTAATCAAATTTTAGATAACTAACAAGTCTCGAATTAGTAAAGAGCTTCTAAAATTAAAAGAATTCTCTAATTCTTAATAAGCAACAAGTTTGTTATAGCACCTCAAAGAATCCTCTCAAAGTGCTGTTTCTTTAGCAGAATATAAATCTAAATTAGTTTTTTAAGGTTTTTTATTAAATATATATCAATCTTCTTTCTTATTAAACAATTTGCTATAGACTCTAGAATTAAAAGGATTATAAAGATAAGCAATAAAAGCTTAAATTATCTAATTATAAAAAGCTAAGTGCTATTAAAAATAAGTAATACATTAATTTTAATTTAGCCTTAGAAGATATTAAAGACTCTATATTTATAAATGAGATAATTATTAATTTACTAGTAGCTTCCTTAAGATAACTAAATTAGAATATACCTATTAGTTAAGTCATCAAGATATTAGTGATCTAACTTAAATTTATTTAAGTATGGATTGTAGTTAATTTGCCTCTGCTGTTTTGTAGGATTTATATGCCTGCTTTAATGCTAAGTATTATTTAGATTAATTACATTGCTAATAGCTTTGAGTTAATTATATAATAAACAGAATGAAGGTATATAATAAAATTATTACAGCAATAGTTATATAATCAGCTTATAAGGATTTATTTCTAATTAGTCCCTTTTAGCGTTAATTAAAGCAAGGCTGATTTTATATTAATAGATAAGATAGAACTATTTTTAGGATGTATAGTGAATAATATTAAGTAAGTGTTAATTTAAGTTTCTTCAATTTGAGTTCTTTAGACTCAAGGTTTCCTTCTTAAACTTCTTTAAAACTGCTTCTTGAGACTAAGGAGGGCGTGAGAATAGAATCTCTTTCTTTCTCTTAAAAACTGTTTGGTTGTTGTGTTTCCACTTAATCTAATACTTTTTTTAGTCCGCTAGAAGCACTTCACAGGAGAGCCAGTCTTTATCTCCAGAAGGATGATGGAAAAGAGCGAATGAATCTCCATAAAATATATCAAACTGCTAGCTAAACTCATTTCCACGCATTTACAAGACGAACATATTCTTATTATTATCATATAATTCAGCCAATTCTTAGAGTATACTCATATCAGGTAATTCTTTCTATCCTGATACAATTAAGAAATTATCTACTCCAAAGAGCTAGTCACTAGCTTGCCAAATATTGAGTTCTTTTAAAAGAGCAAAAGCTTTACTGATTCTATTCTTTATTTCAAAAACACTTGAACTTTAATATAGCGAGCTTAGTTTTATTATCCAAATGTTTTCTTACACTTCAGCATACTTCTCTTTGATATTTTGCTGCTAGATTCCTTCTATTTCAGCGAAATCTTTTTCAATACTTTATAAAAAGTGTACTTCTGCAGTTTTAGTATTAGCCCGATACACTTCCACACATACCTATGCTTTTTGTTTTGGAGATAGAACACAAGCCCAATAAGATGTATTTGTCTAGCTATTTAATAGAAAATCTAAATAGGGAAGTTTTTTGAAGCAGCTTAAAAATTATTCAAAGGTAAGTGACTTAGGCATTGGAGTTAGATTAATACTTGCCTCGAATTTCCCACTCTCATTTACCATAAACTATTTAGAATGTATAAATCCATCTACTCGGTACTTGACAAACAGTTATGTAATCTTTTAATAGCTCTTCTTTTACTACCCCATTAACTCTATAACTTTATCAATTTGGATTTCTCTTGATTGCTCTTATTAAATCAAATTCTAAGTAGCAATTCTAAAATCCTCGGTTATATCAATAAAATTAGAGTTCTTACTAGACCTACTTTAAGCTTAGAAATCGAAAGATTTTTAGAAAGGAGATTAACCTAAACTGTTGTGCTACTATTGAGGACTTAAATCTTAGAGGTCAGAAGTAGATGCTTCTAATATCAGCGAAGTTCTCTCTTTAATGAGCGAAGTTAGCAAATCACATAAGTTTATTACTTAATCGTTGGTAAAATTTCTGAGAAGAGTGGATGAAATTCCTTCAGCAATTTAAATGAAGTCGCTCGTATTTATTGTACCGTCATTGGCATACATATTAAAAGCTGTTTGTAGTTTGTCTTATACAGTGCCTTTGGAGCTTATTATTAGACTCAAAAAAAAGAAATTTAAATTTCCTCTTTAGCCATAACATTAGAAAAGCTGCTAAGAAAAAGAGGCCCATTAGAGCTGTATGTATTAAAGGAATTTGTTGAAATTCTCTAAATTCATTTATTCAGGTTCGAATAAAGTTTCCGAAATCAAGCTCTATACTGTTCTCGCTTATTTTCTTACTACCAATCTAACTTGTAAGCCAGATTAATGGGTTTTTTCTCGTGCACTTTCCAAAGGTAAAAAGAAGTTATACTCTAGATTATTTGCTAGAGAATCTATTGAAATACAACCTAAGCCAAACTTTGATTCCTTTTACTCTTCATTTTATAAAACTTAGTTAACGCTAATCTTTATTTTTTCATTTGTCATGCACTAAAACTCAGCTATATAATCATATTAAGGAGAGGATCCTGTAAAGACTTCACTTTTACTATCAAAGTTTTCACATTATATTGCAACATAGGTATTTACACTTTATGATTGCTTTCCTCTAACATTGCATATGTTTATCCCTTAACAGATCCTAATAATAACTTATTTTATTTCAGCTTTTTTATTTTTAACCTCTTGAACATTTGAAGTCTCCTCTTCACTAGCATCTTAAAAGATCTACTTCTACAATCTCTTTTCTAGGATTAATTCTTTATACTTAGGAAAGATGAAGTTTTAAAGATAGTCAGTGGTCAAGGTTTATTCATTTTCCACTTCTAGCTCAGCTATCTTAGTAAATATTTAGTTTTACTTCTAGATATTTTAGATTTGCAGCAAAATCTCCTTTTCCTTTGCGAACCTATGCTAATCAATTTTCTAAGCCTTGGTTATTTAAGCTCAGGATATACTAGTAGTCTTTTAAAAAAGATCTTCTACTACTGGAATGAGACTATTTATAGTTTTAACTGCATCAAAATGTTTTGGAGTGCTTATAAGCATTTTTATCTAGGCTGGGTTAGTCAGTTTGAGTATATGATCTTAATATTCTTCAAACTGCATATATGCCATTCCTATAATATACCATTTAGCTTAGATTTTTTCTTTCTAATTAGATTCAAAAAATATTACATCTCATATTCTTAGAATTGTCTCTATAGGAAATGTATTTGCAAACAAACTGAGAAAGTCGTCAGATATGTAGTAATCGAATGGAAGACCTAAAGCTTCTAAATGCTTATAAACTCTTTGCAGGAAACATTCTACAGCTGCTTATAGGGTTAGCAAACTTCTTTTTGCAGGTTGAAGAGGGAATTGACAAGGCTACATCAATTAAAAGAACTCAGGAAGTACAAATCTGGTTAGTCCAATAAGACACCAAAAGCATGCTTCTTCCTCTAGTGTAAGAGCAAATTTATGGGCAATTTATAAAATACTTAGAGAATAAGCAACATAGCTGCCACTGTCAGTAAAGTCCTAGCTTCACATTATGAATGCACTTAAAATTCTTTTCAATTACTCTTTTACTTATTGTGTTTGTCTTCAATTGATTTATCCTTTTTCATCAATAAAAGTAATTTCAAAATTATGTAGATCATTTTCCATTTACTTCAAAATAAGCAGGTCATTCTACATGGCATTGCTCAAGTAATATGAATATCCTTAACTATATTACTACTTCGATTAATTTACTTTAAATAAGTGAGGCCAGATAAAAGGTCTAATTTCTTTCAGAAATCCACATCTACTTAGTTTTCTAAACTCTATTAATTTAAACATAGAATCAAGGTTTTAAATCTATGTCTAGAAGTAGTTCAATAGCTCCTCTCTTGCTCCTTCTATATTAGTTTCCTATTATCCTTCAATAGAAGCTTAACCTGGAGAGTTCAAAATTACTGATCTAGCAAAACTATGCCAATGCAAAATTTATCTTTAAGTGAAGCATTCATGGTAGTTCAAAAATTACCTCCATTAGATTAATCTTTCTAATATTCAGACTCACTTGTCTTTAGGCTTTTTTGAACTTTTAGGGTTTTCTTTTGTTTACTAAATTAATTCTAAACAAGGATCATATTATCCAAGTGAAGCTAGCATACCATATTAATCTACTTCTTATTTTCTTTAAGAAGCTTCTCAAAATAGAAACTCATCTGTAGACTTGTAAGTTCACCCGCTCTTTTCTTTTGATGTTGGTATATACAAAGTCTTAAAATGCACCATTCCAATGTTTTAAGTATTTTACTACTATAAAAGTCTTCAGATATCTTAGCCACATTTTTCAATTTTCATTATCTCTTTAAACTTAATGAAGCAAGTAGCTGTTAATTAATCATTTAAGTTAATCACTTCTACTTTTATGTCTGGACTTTTAGGAATTACTTCTCCTAAGTTTATAATATCATTCCAGAAAGGAGTTGGTCCCGTTTATTCTGTAGATTGATAAACAACTTATCCATTATAAGTAAATTTCACATAAACTTAGGTTAAGGTATCGTTCAAATCACATTCTACTAATTAGATTAGAACAATTCCTTTTTTCCTTGAAGAAACCTAAGTTTAAAGCTTAAGTTCTTGGTATCTCTTGTAATTTGAGTTTTTTAATTCAATTTTAGCTTGCTTAATGAATTGAGATGCCTGTTGCTGGTCTTAGAATTTTAGCTTGAGCTGGAATGCGTATTCATTTTAACTAACATCCACTGAGAATGGTATAATATCATCATATACTGAAAATCCTACGTCTTAAATTGCTACTAAATCATCTAATGGAACAAAAGCTTCTTTGTCCTCATATTTTACAAAAGCTTAGTTCTTTTTTAGATACACCAGTTTAGCTTTATGATATATTGTATATTTATCAGCGCTTTTAACTATAGAACCTGGCTGGTTAGCATAATCAAAGTAAGAACCTTACAGCTTTCTTTACTTAAACTCATGTTCATTTGCAGGCATTTTGAATAAATAAGGGATTTTTTTATCAAAGGAATAGGAAAGCTTTTCATCAAACTAACCTTCAATTTAACTGTTGGTTCATTCTTAAAGATTAGCAGGCATTCTTAAAAGGCATCCTGAGCTCTCCTTTTCTCCCTTATATAAGTGGTTCTGAAAATAGAATGGAGGCTAGTCATAAGGAACTTGCTATTTTACTAAAACAGAATCTTATATGCAAATGCTTTTAGATAGGAATTCATTTGGCTATTTCTATTTGGTTAATATGATTCTTACTGTTATAACATTTTCCTAAATATTGAGTGATTTAGTCATTTAAGGCTACTCATGTAGAGCATTAATAGAAATATCCTAAAATCCTAGCAGTTCGGATTTACGATAGTCAGATAAAGGCTGTGGTAATTTTTCATCATATTTGATACTTTTAGTCTAGTATAAGTAAATCTTCACACCTTTCTTGCTTGGAAATGCCATCTTATACTGCCTCATTTAATTCTAGAAAGGAGTTTAAAATACAAAGCCTCCACATTATATTTCTATAGAGTATGATTCACTTTCATTCTTAGGCTAAAAATTTATAAGTTTAAGCTCCAAGAAACTATTTGCCTAAAATGGGTTATTTACCATATTGCACAGATTCAGTTCAGTTGGATCGTAATAATCTTGATTTGTACTTTTTTATCCTTTTATCTTTGGACCATTTATTCATAATTAGTTCTTAGCTTGTATAATATTACTGATATATTTCAAGTCAATAAAACCACAGCTTCACTAGATTTTGCTTTCCTTAATTTGAATACTCTCAGTTTCTACACTTTAATTTTCAAGTGTAAAATAGTTATTAAGCAAACCTTACTAATTATCTTCATTCGCTTCATAATCTAAAGAGGTTAAATATTCAATTGGTTAATTTTTATTTTTGCTAAGTTTTGAAAAGAAGTGTTATATGGTAGTCGCAGCTCAATTTTATAATTCTTATTCATTAAAGTTATGAAGCTTTTAATACAATTTTGCCACTTGAACTTTCATCGGATTTGCCTTTTATAATTTAAGAATATCTTTATACTTGCTAAACCCTTTCTTTTGAAGGTTCTTTTGTATGGCATCAACAAAGCATAATACTCCTCGGTTTTTGCATCCTTTGGATTAAAGGAAACCCCATATAGACTGAGCCAAATTTGTTTTGATGACCTTAATTAAATTTTTTAAGGTTTCAGCAAGGTTTTAGTCTCCGTTCCATTGAGAACTCATTAAATGGAACTTTCATGAAAGAATAGTTGGCAAATCTTAAGCATATAAGTATAAAGATCTTTTGTGAGCTAACAATTTGCAGTTGATTCTATAAAGACAATCCTAGCCATTCCAATCTGATATTTCTTGCTTTGTCTCAATAATTGCTTCTACTTCTTAAAAAGGATATTACCCCTTTCTTTTCCCCTTTTAGCTATAATATATTAAATTATCTTTTTCAAGAGAAAAAAGTCTATTAACCAGTTTTCCAAACATCTTTCCTGTCTTTCACAACTAATGCATATCTGAATCAACTTGTGGAATCTAAGGTGTTATACTTTAAGTGGAAACAGTCACATTTTATTATAGCTACTACTAAATAGCTTGTTTAATGAAGTTCCTATACTATTCTTTATCCTTGATATCAGCCAATCAATTCTTTTCTACCTTTCTTTACATTATTGAAATAATTAAAGTTAGATTATATAAACTAATTTGTATAGCTATTAATATCTCTATTCTATTTCCTTTCTACTTATCTATAGCATCCTTTTTAGTAAAAAGACACTTTAGTTATTTAGCTGCTGGAATACTTTTCTTTAATATAGATTATTATATCTAAAGATTTATTTATATATTTCCTTAGCTCTTTAACACTATCCTATTTATTATTGATTCCAATCCATATACTCTATTTATCCTCACTAACCAAGTTTAGCATTTACATCCTTTACTGCTGATTATTAGCTTCTGATTCCCCTTTATTTAATCTACCACATCTTAACTTATTAAAGACTAAAAGGTATCAATGTCTTATATTTTTCTATTGTGATAATTATTTTTTATTGTATAAATTATTAATTCAAATATATTACAAAAATAGTAACTTAGAAAAATAAATAAAGGCATACAATTAAAAGACTATATACTTAAATAAATAAGAGTATCTAACAAGGCTAAAATATAAACCTATATAGGACTATATTAAACATTAAAGTTTAATATCTATCAGTATAATTTAACTATGAAGGATCAAAATTAAATAGATTAATTTTACTTAGAATATCATACATTTATAAATCTAAATCTTCATTTACCTAGTAAATAACTCTGCTATAGACAGGTATCTTAGTTTTTAATTAAATTTAAATTTATTACATCAGAATTATTAGCTTTAGTGGATTGTGTGATTTAGCTTTTCAAATAAATATATTAAATATAATAAAACATAACTCAGTGTAAAAGAATTTACTTGCTTTAGTCATATGAAAAACATTTATTTAAAGGTATCTATTATATAGTTAAACATCAAGCGAAATAATTATTATTAATACTTAATGAAAATCCTAAATATTTCTATTTATAGTTCAAATGAAAAATATTTATTGTAATACTTAGCAGATTAAAGAGGATTATTTGTATATAGCATTAGTACTTAAAAGTTTGATATACACTTTTATTTCTTTTGTTGAAATAACTATTCATTAGTTTATTTACTAGAGTAGTTTCTAAAAAATTATTATCAAAATACATCCTACAGTTTATAAATCCTTAGCTATAGACTCTATCAATATTTTTGAGTAAAATAGATAAACTTATTATATAGAATTTTACCTATTTTGTTTGATTTAACTATTAAAAGAATTGGATACTTATTTTTTATTATTTTTAATTATAGAAAATTATTAAATCACTCCAAATTATCAAATTTCTTCTATTTTTCTTTCTCTATTTCTAACTAACTAATTTTATATTCGAACTACTGGTTTTTTTGTTCTTACTCTTTATTAAATCTTTCCTATCTAGATATGAAGCTATTTACTCTAATATTTTACTGTTCCTAATCTTGTAGCCTTTAAAATAAATTAGTTAGCATAAATTGTTAATCGCATTGTGATAGTAAATTTTTATCACTTTAAGGTTATCTTTCATTAAATATATTATCTTCTTCACTCTCGAAATTTTCTTATAGAACTTCATTTTAATTGAGTTTTAAATCAAAACTCTCATTTGACCTGGCTGATTCATTTTCTTGGCTACTTTTAAATATAAAAAGTTCTAATTATTCAACTTATCTATTCATTTATTAGGATTCAGTTTCTTATAACTGTGTCTTTTGCTCTTCTTATACATTATAATTTCTTTGATTCTTAACCTTCCTTTTTCTATTTCTATCTGTAGCATATTTCTATACTAAATTCTCGCTCTCTTTCACTATTTAAATCAAACATAGATTAGATGATATCTTCCTGAACATTTTTGCGTTAAAAACACAATCTTAGACTATTATCTTTGAATAGTAACAATATTAGATATCCTTAATCTTGCTACACTACTTAAATCCATTATAGCTAACCTTTTCTTTGTTATTATTGGATAGGTTTAGCATATTCCAAAATTTATAAAATTAATCATGTAATCTCTAATAGTTTCACTAGTATAAAAGCAAGCTGAACTTCTAAAACGCACTTCGCTCTACAATTAAAACATACCTTTAGCATCAAAAAAGATTGCCGCTAAGTCTCCCTCATTACAATTTTCTTCCACTAAAACTAAATTTAATTTTTATTCGCTTCGGATGTCTTCAATAGGTATTTAATTCTGTATATTATTAAATATCTAATCCACTTGCTCAAATTTCAGAAAGTCTTTCAATTTCATATTATAAAATTATACTCGCAGCAAGCTTAAAAGTATGTCGACTATCTTTCGAGTAATTTCGATCTATAAGATATTTATCTAAAGTACCATTAAGTTTAAATATTTATTTAAACGAATAGCATTATTTGTTAGTTTTAAGAGAGTATAATAAATAAAAATCTATAACTAAAGAATTAAATCTCGAATATATTAAAGCTAATAGAGATATTGATAATTAACTAAGAGTAATTAAAGATCGAATTATAATCTTTATATATAGGATTATTTATTTTATTGATAGAAAATATTTGTATAGTTATACTTTAATGAAATTAGTTAGATCTTTAAATCTCAGATTTAATAAAGGAGTTGCTTGAATTCTCTTAAAGGAATACTTAGAGTAAAAATAGATTATACCAGTCTCTTTCGATTATTTATAAACTTAAATGAGTTAATAGATTTATTTCTATTTTCTCTAGCTAATTTTTTTCTTAATTTTGACTAACTTATAAAAAGTATTTTCTTTCATTTAATATGAGTTAGGTTAAGAACATTTATTTAAATTTTCTTAAGGTAGATTATTATTCTAAAATACTTATTAATATTAGTTCTAAATATATCTATATAAATAATCATTAAAGCCTTTGTTTAGTTTTATACTAGTTGAAGCTTAACTATTCGATCAAGAAACTCTAGAAATATTTATCTTTAGTTCTTAATTAATTTTTCTGTTAACTATTTTAGCTTCATTCATAAATTTATAAAGTATTGGTATAAAAGACATTTATAGCATCATTTAAGCAGCTATATGAAATTCTAGATGAAAGAATCAAATCTATTTCTATATGCTTTTAAAATTTTCCTTCATTTTTCTTTCTTCATTAATTAACTCTCAATTTTATTTAAGATATTTAACTATTTGTGATAGAAGATTAACAACATAATAGGTTGTTATAACAATAATTAATAATTAGATCTCGAGTCTAATAATTGAGATCCCTTAAATAAAGATTAACTAGGTAAAAAGAATTATTTTTGGTTCTATTTCATTAGTTTAATGTTAAGTTCCTACTTCCAAGTTAATAATATCTATATGATACAGAATCAATAAATTATTTATTAATTCTAATAAAATATTTTCGAACTATGTCGTTTCAATGATTAAACTTAATCATAATTTACAACTATTTTTAACTTAAAAGGTTGAATTTCCTCTAAATCAATTATTAAATCATTTATTATATTTAAAATGCAAATTTTATGATATTGTGAGCAAAAAGAAAATTCTTAATTCTAAAATTAATTAAAATTTTATATTTTATCACTCTTTTCTTATATTCCCATATTATTCTTCGCTTTTACTTTATAATATAAAGATAAATAGCAAGTTTGTCATACTCCTTTCGCATAGTGTATTTTGTTCTTGTGTTAGCAATTTCACGCTTGCTTTTTTTGTCTCTTTCCTTTTTTATCATTACTCTCTTCTTCTTTATTAAGTACTTCTTAAATCGACAACTAGTAAGGAATAGGAAGTTGCCTATCAAGAGGTCAATGGATATCAAAGGACAATAATTGATTGGACGACAAGTGACTAGGCATACCCGTAATTATGGAATTTTAGATATGCTTCATAGCAGAATTTATAAATAGGTGACGAGAAGGGAAATAAATATAAAAATATATCGTTTATTTAAAATAAACACTAAAATAAACGTTTAATAAATGAGCCATATAGTCTACTATAATCATATATTAATTTATATTTCCTTTAAATATGCATTTATTATTTATTAAACTTAAAAACCAATTTAAATCAATTTATTTCCTTGAGGTAAGTATCTCTGCTTATTTAATTCATTCTCAATTATAGAAATCTAAGATGATTTTCTCCAAAAGTTATAAGCATTAATTTAGAATTTTAAACGAATAAATTGAAAATAACTCCCTTGTATACTAAATATTAAGTTTCTTGAAGATTTAATTTTAATTGTACTTTAGCACCCTAAAATCTTTCTATATTCTAATTTACTGATTATGATATTTATATAAATTATCTACACTTTTGATTAAGCAATTTTCCGCTTCAAATTATTAGTTATATCATGAATATAGATCATTCGCTAATTTTTTAAATATCAAGCTTGTTCGAAATTCGCATTTTTGCATATTCTAAATTCTTCTGCATAATTGCAAATTTAATCTATCAAAGGTAATTTTAAAGATTCTCTTTCATGCTGTTTTAAATGAGCCTATTCTTCTAAAGCACAACAAGTTAATTATTCTATATTTTTTATATATTATAAGTTAAAGCGATGCTTATACTAAGTAAGTTTATTTCGTTCTAGTTTAAAGATGCATCTTCATTGTGGACTACCTACTTATTCTTAATTTAAATCTCCTGTATGTACTTTAAAAAATTATATCTTGCTAATTTAATAATTTCTAATCTATACTTAGATGAGTGCTTTTAATATCAGTTTTAAATTAAAATTACTATAAACTCTCTTCGTTTTCACTTTACACACAATTAAAGAAGAGAAAAAGTAAGCATAATTATGACGAATAATATTGATAAGTCACAAATTCCTTTCCAATTATTAAATATCTAGGTTAAATAAAGGGATATGGTTATTTATCTCTATTATGAAATTTTTAAGATTTATTATTTATTTAATAACCAACTTATATGGGAAAACTCCTTTTGAAATATTCATTTCTTAAATAATGGAATTAATTATAATTATTTTTAATTATTTAAGTTAGGAACAAGAGGAATTGTATTTTGGAGGATTAAATTAATTATAAAACTTAGTTTCTTAAATTTATGTAATTATTTTTTTAAACTTTAATGCTAGCATTTGATATATCTTTAAATTCAAATGTCTTGCTGATTCTAGAAAAAAGCTGATATTGATTGTTTCTATCCTATCAGTTCTCTATTCAATATAAAAGGATTCAGCATTGAAAGTTAGTTATATATTAATTAATTTTATAAGTTTTAAGTATGAAAAGCTTTTATTAAGCATAACTTAATAAGTAATGCTCTTAATTTCCAGCTTTATGTCCAAATGTTTGTCTGAATTGTATTATTTTTCATTAAAATAAAAAAAATTAGTTTTTCATAAATAATTATTAGTTCTCAATATGTTCATGCAATTTAAATTTAAAACTAATTTTTCTTTGTGTGGATTTAATTACTTATTAAATTTGGATTTCAAATTCTTTTGCTAACCCTGTACATATTTCCTCTAATTTCATTATTATATTAATATATGTTTCATCTTATATTTTTGAATTAATATTTAATAAGTTTAAAATAATTATTTGATTATCAGAATAATTTAAAGTTTTACTAGTCATTTTGCTAATTATATTTTCAATTTAAGTTCTTTTTTTAGTTTCAAAATAAAGAATTTTCTTTCAGTATAAATATTTTATTTATTGAATATAATGGTGCCAATGCTTTTTTCATTTTTTTAGGTTTTGAACTATTAATTCTTATAAAAACGAGTAATAATAAAAATTTGAGAGCGATTCAATCTTTATTTTATCTTAAATTATACAGCAAACTTACTTTTTTTATTTCTATTAAAATGAAATTTAATTTTGTATCTAATCCGCTATTATTAAAAGATAGGAAATTTCTTCTTTAGTCAAATTTTATAGAAAAGACTTTGATGAAATATTTTAAAACATTACTGCTGATGAAATTTATTTTTCATTAATTAATATTAAATTTTCAAGATTTTTCATAAATAAGTAATTAACAGTTGCATAGTGAAGCAAACGTTTTCTATCTATATTTTTATGTTTTTAAAAATTAATGAAAATTTATTTTTAGTAAGTTGTAAATAAAAATTGAAATCGTATAAAAATTAAAGGATTTTTAATATAAATTATATAAGATAATAATCAAGTTAAATGATGATTATGATTATTTATAGATTTTTTAGTTTTAGCCAGAAATTAAATTAACAAATAAGGTAACTTAAATACCTTTGTTTATCAATTTAGAATCATTTTTAGCTCTTTTATTAACTATTTATCTTTTACTATAAATAGTATATTTTAACAGAAAAACTTCTCTATTTTTTTTGCAATAAATGTTTCTTTTTTTTCTTATATTGCTAATACTACCTTTTATCTTTTTTTATTTTTTCTATCAATTTTTAAATAGTGATTTTTAAACTATAAGAAATTTAGTTATTTTGGTAGAACTAACTTTTACATTTCACACTAGAATAATCTCCCATTTTCTGAAATTTCTTCTCAACTTTTTCTTTTTCATTTTATTTTCTTTTAACCTCTTAAAATTAACATTAATTTAATTTAATTAAAACTACCGTTGAAAAAAATGTTATATCTAGTTATATAAATTGTTTTAGACTTGCTTCATTTTCCTAAAAGTATTTAAGTCTATCTAAAATGATAAAATCCTGAGTTCGTTTCTTTTTACTTTGAAATGTTACAAAATATTTAAATTATTTTTTCAATAACTTTGATTTTTCCTAAAAATTCAACATTATTTTAATAATTTGTTCCATATTCAATTATCAGTCAAAGAAAAATAAAAATTGCTTATTTTGCATCAAGTTTCACTCTTCTTTAAATTTTCTTCGAAATTACTATTCTCGGTTTCTTAATATGACTATTTAAACTTTTTTCTCTTCCATTTCTTCAAGATTTTATGAGGTTTGAAACATATTTTCTAAATCCTTCTGACATAAGTTAAAAAAAAAGAATTATCAATCTAAATTTATTTTAATAGGAATACTTTGCTGTATCAAAATAAGCTCTTTTTAACTCATAAGCCTTATCTTTAGTATTTAATAAATTTAGAAAATTAGAAAAAAAATGTTTAAGTATTCTAATCAAAATACTGATATCATTTTCAAAAGATTGTTATAGTTTATTGCAAGGGATTATAAGATATTAAAGAAAATATATAAATATATGAAGTTTTATTGTATTTATTTCAAATTTTTTTAAAATTAAAATAAAAGATTCTATCATGAAGTGGATAGAGAAGAATTTTATTTCTTACAATTAAAATATTTAAATTAAATTAAGAATAAAGAGAAGTTATATTAAATAAGGAAAACATTTTTCTTAATTTAAATTATTATTTCTCATTAACTGAAAACGAAAAATTATAATAATTTGAAAAAATTCGCTTTTTTATAAAAAAATAAAAACTGCTAAAAGTATTGCTATGGTAGGATATGATATTATTTATTAAATTAAAAATGAATAAAAATTAGTTAAAAAGATGATTCTTAATCTTAATGTAAAAAAATTACTAAATTTAATTATTCAATATAATTATAAACATTTTGCTTAAAATATTTAAGATATTTTTCACTTTCACTTTATAATAAAATGACAAGTGGCAAGTTTAACATAGTCTTTTCGCATAGTATGTTTTTTTCTTGTGTTAACTCACACTTGCTTTTTTATCTCTTCCCTTCTTAATTTCAACTAAAAAAGTTTTTGGACCAGAAAATCCTTTCCGATTGCCCGACCCGACGCTCTCAATTTATTGAATAACGGGGATATCCTGTTGTGCTCCAGGCACAGCTGCTAGGGAGCTCCATCGCTATGAGCAGCCTGTCTTCAAGCCCCTACCAAGAGCGGATAATCTCAAAGACAGCGTTCCCTTCAGAAAATGACTCTGACCAGGGACTTTCTCAGCGACAGGAAAGGAACTTGTTCCTAGCCATAAAACCAGGAAGTTTAGTCACGAAGGTCATTCTCAGCTCCCACCATCTTTTCAATTATCTCTTCCCTTTTTATCATTACTTTCTTCTTCTTTAATAAGTAAAACTTAAATCAATAACTAGTGATGAATCAGAATTCGTTTATCAAAAGATCTTCGAATATCAAAGAACATAAGAACTAAGATGCATTATATAAAGAAGCATGCTATTATTGTTATTTATATTTAAATTATCAAAAAAATATAGAGAAGAGATTATTATTTCTTTTTATTTCTTCTAAATTTTTAGTTTATTGCTTGATTTAGATTTTATTTAAATATTTGTAATAAAAAGCACAAGCAATTCCTAAATAAAATTGTATATAGAATTTTAGGATCTAGTTATAATTTGTTATAGCTAAATTTAGTTTTCCGAATCTTGTAATTTTTTGCGTGTAAATTAGTTAAAGGAGTATTATATATTTATATTCTCTTAAAGAGCTAAAATCCTTGTTGTAGATTTTCTAAATTTTATTATATTAATTTTTAAAACCGCCATAGTTGTTCGAAGGTGAACAACAAGGTCATCTTCATCAGAGGTTGGGGAAGTTAAGTACCCATAATCGACTTTATGTCTTCCTCTGCTTTGGTTTGACCTCGAGACATAAGATTCTTAGACCTTCGACACTGGCTTGGCTTGGCTTAGTTTATTTTTAATTCTGGAACGAAAAAGAAATAACATTGCGAGCTTCATCAGAGGTGGGGAATTTAAGTACCCATAATTGACACATGTCGTCCTCTGCTTTGGTGATGCAATGAGACACAATCCTGCCATGTCCTTGGACCTCCAACAAGTAGATAAGATTACGAGTATTCTTAAATTATATCAGTATTGAACATTTTTATCAGTACTGAATAATTATACCAGTATTGAACAAGGTCTACCAGTATCTGATAATTTTATCAGTAACAAACATTCTTGTCAGTATGAAACATTTTTTTTAAAGAGCTGCGCACCAATGAGAGTGCTACGCGCTCTATAATCAAATTTATTTATTTTATCATATTAAATTCCAATCATTTAACAATACTTTTATAGGCTATTTAAAATGGTAGAACATCTATTATATCTCAATTTGATAATTTTCCTTATAAATATAAAAGTTAATTATAAGAGAGCTTTTTATATTTATGTATTACATTTATTATAACAATTTCCTAAATTTCAAAATATCTCATTTCCATAATAAAAATTCTCTTATTTAAAATAAGTTATTCAATTATCAAAAGTTAAAATATATCAAAAAATATAGAAAACATTTGAAAATAGAAAAGCTTGATAAATTTCCTTATTTATCTTCTAACTTAAATAAAGCAATAAATCAAATTTTGGAAAAGAGAATTATAAGAAAATTTTATTTCTTAAGTATTGAAATTATTTTCCACTGGAAATTGATTATTTATTTCATAAGAATATCGATAAACTTTGCTTAAAATATTAATTCTTATTTCATTTAAAAATCATATTTCAATTTTTTGAAAAGTGAATAAATTAGAACATTTCAATAGACTTATCATTTTATTTTTTATATAGCAACTTAATCAAAAACTAAAAGAATCTTAATATCATTTTAAAGATTTTCTATTATCTTACTTGCTAATTATATATTTTTTATTCTTATAGTTGATTTGTTTAATAAAATTCATATAAGGGTAAATTACCTTCTTTATTGAATAAAAATTAGAATAGAGTTAAGCAAGCATATTTAATTAAACAGCTTATTTAGCTATAGAACTTTACATTAATTATTAATACAAATAATCCTAAATTTTCTATTTTATCTTTAATTATAATTATAGATTGAATCTTAATTATGTAAGAAACTAATAAAAATTTTAATTAATTTAAATCAGCATCATTGAAGGATATATTTAGTATCTTATATTTATTTAATCTTTCATGCTTTTGTATTCTTTATCATTATCCAAAATAAATAGCTCTTAAACCTTTTAAGATATATAAATTTTTTCAACTTCTATTTAAATAAAAGTCTTATTCATTTAAAAAAATGACATTCCAATTAAGCAAAATTTGAAAAGATTGAAAATAAAAACTTGAAAATTAAAGAAATCCAATGATATAATAACTATATATAATACAAAATTTGAAAATAGCATTTATTTAGATATCTAAGTTAGATCATATTGATACTAGATCTTTTTATTTATAAAGCTTCACTTATCACCACTTAATATATAAATAATATAAATGAAAAAATCTATTTTTAAACATCTTTTGCTATGCCTTAGATAATTTTTTGCTTAAAATAATCCATGAGAATTTTCTAAAAGGACCAAAATAGACGAAGATCAAAGTTTAATCAACTAAAATTCTACTTTAGCTTTCAAAGAATAATATAAAACTTATTGCATGCTAAACATACTTATTACAAAACTGTATATTTTGATTATTTTAGTTTATAATTTATTTGTAAATTTTTTAATTTCCAACTTATTATAAATCATTTTTAAGTGATATAATTTTATTTATAAACATGATAACTAGTCATATAATAGCCAGATTAATAATTAAATTTTATTTTTCATAGTTTAATATTCTAATTATAAAATCTTTATAGTTTTTGTATTGAAAAAATAAGTAGAAAATGCCTTATATAAAGATTAGATAATTATTATGTCTTAAATATCTTAGGAAAAATACAAATATAGATAAATGTAATAATATGAGGATTTATAATTATTTTTGAGAATTTATTAAAAGAAAAATTATACTTGTATCTTTCCAATTTAAATTTATTTTAGCTCTTTATTATATACAACTGCAGTCTATTTTTTTCTTTGATTTGAATTTACAAAAATTCTTTATTTGATATACGCATAACTCAAATAAAATTTCTTAAAATTAGTTTTAAATAATTGTTTTAATTTCCAAAATCATATATGATTAATTTAAATA
This sequence comes from Loxodes magnus, assembly GCA_946699065.1. Classification (NCBI taxonomy): domain Eukaryota; phylum Ciliophora; class Karyorelictea; order Loxodida; family Loxodidae; genus Loxodes; species Loxodes magnus. The sequence continues at coordinate 92,938 of CAMPDV010000399.1, read as the reverse complement.
AATATAGATCTAAACTGGAAGGCGATAATTAAATTCTAAGAAGTTAGCTCTGAAAACAAACAGCTAATTATTTAAAGAAGGAAAATATTTTAACTAAATTCTAAGAAACATTTTAATTACTATAATCTAGTTGTTTATATAACTAACCTAAATACATTTTTAATAATTTGATCATATAATTCTTATATTTATTTTAATTTGTACCTAATTTAAAAACATCTACAAAAATTATTTTTTTATAGATTAAAAAAATTTAAAGTTTTTCAAATCAAAAATTATTTTAAAGATAAAAGCAAAATTATTTATAAAAAAGTACCTTTAAAGAAATTAAAAAATATATTTAAAAAATAATATTCAGACTTATTTAAATTAAATAAAGCAATTTAAATAATATAAGATTAAGTTAAATTATATTATAGAATTTTAATTATTTAATTAATTTAATAGAAATAATTATAAATTTAGTTCATCTAATTATTTTAATATACTAATTTAATTAATATATTCAATTTATAGGTATTTATATAAAAAATATAAAATTTAAATCTTATAAAAGGGATAAAAGTTAAAAATTGCAAAATATAAACATAGAACACAGAAGGTTTAGAAACATTAAAGTGTTAATTAGCGTCTAAATCTTTCGTTTATATTATTTTATTACTAACTAGATTTTAAAAGATTTAAAACTCGCATAATAATAATTAATTTAAAATTTAAAATTGCAAAAGTTTACTATCTGTAGGAAACTTTGAACTCAAAATTAAAAAATTAAAAATGACTTTAGGATTGTTTATTTAATTTTAATTAAAAAATTAAGATTTTAATTAATATTATTTTATTTTATTAATTTAAAAATTAAATATATTAATAAAATCTAAAAAAGACTTAATTTCTAATCATATTTATAACTTCGCTTTCTTTGAACTTGTTCTTATATCCTCATCTCCAAGCTTTTTTCTATCATCTTTTTATCTCAGTGCATTTCTTATTCATAACTTCTTAATTGAGCATCTTGATTTATATCATAATAATAAGTCAGCATAGCTAATTAAAATGCCATTGATAACCTTAAATTAGATTAATAGTTAAATAAAATAAATAAAGCATATCTAATATTTCCTTATATTATTTTATTTTATAAACTTGGAAATTTTTTTTATATTTAAAACAATATTTTATTTATATTTGCTCTATCATCAGTTTTATTAATAAATTTTTTTAATTAATTAATTAAGATTAATAAATAAAAAATGTATATAAAGAAATATTAATTATTTGAATAATAATATTTATTTTGATTAATAGACTAAGATTACAAATGATTTATATTAAATGAACTCTTAGTTAAATATCATTAAAATGTTTTAATATATTTTACATCTCTTTTATTTTATAGCTTTTGACAACTTCATCTATCCTTTTTTATTTTTACTTCAGTAGTTTTTTTGCCTTTTGCAGCAAATTTAGAAAAATTACATATATGAATTTAATATGAAATAAATTATAAAATTTTTTTTTTTAAATTGGAAATAAAATGAATCTAAAATATTTATTAAATTTGTAAACATTTTTAGCATTTTAAAGCTTGCTATTTTATTATAAATAAATAAATATTTATGTGTTTTTTTAATTTTACATTTTCATAAGTTTATATTATTATGATTTTTAAAATTTTATTTAACTTTCCATTTTTTTTAATTTTTATAAATAATAATCTAATTTTTTCATCAAAAAGTTTTGGTGACTTCATACTTATTTATCAAATTATTTAATAACAGTAAATTGTTTTACTAAAACTTAATCTGGCTTATAGGATTTACTAAAATTATATTTATTACTTTAAATTTTTTTTAATTTCCTCACAATTTATTGAAAAAAGCTCTCCATTGACTTAATAATTGAAAAAAAAATTTCATTCTATTTTTTATAAAAATCCGACTTGACTCATGCCTTTCTACTATTAATAAAATTTCTAAAATTTTATTAAAAGTTTGATTTATTTTATAATTTAAATAAAAAATAAAATCCTAGAAGAAGAAAGAAATTTTGATAAATATAATTAAGTAAAAATTATTTTAAAAGGCTCACTTTAAAAATATTTCTATTTTTTATTTAAAGACCCTTGCACAATAAGTTTTTCAACAAAAACAATACTATGAACATGATATAATCTCAGAATATCGAATCTCACCTTTAAATTTTTTATTCAATTTAATCCTATTTTTTATTTTTACTGTTTGAAACATTGTAATTTTGCCCATTCATTATATTTTTAATTAATTTTCTAAATTATGAAAAGATTTTAAGCCTTATAATAAACATTTGGGTATACAATGTATATTTATAACTCATTCACTGGTCTACTATCTCCTTTATTTACCAAATTAATATATTGATAAATAAGTTACATAATGAGTTTCTTATTAAATCAATTCTTATATTTCATATTGAATTTATTCCGGGTATTTTTTAATCTTGCTTGCGATTCGCTCAAAATGATCTTTATATTATTTCAATTTTTCCTCTTTAAAAATAATTTGAAAATTTTCAAAGATAAATGTAAAATAAAGAAAAAAACTAAAGAAGTTAAGGCCAATTTTTTAATACATCTTTTCTTTAAAGATCCAAATTTTGTCTTATAATATAATGAAGAATTTTGAGTTCCTAATACGCTAAACTTTTACTAAAGAACTCATTAAGCTATATTAATTAAAAAAAATTCTTTAATTATTATTAGTTTTTACATCTTAAGTAGGTTTAACACTAGCTTAATAATTCTATAGCAAACTAAAACGTTTGAATATATTATTAAAAGCAACTAAATTTTCTTTGAAATGCTTTCTTTAATATAGATGCAAGAGATGCTTGGATTTAAATTATAAAAAGTTGTATGCATAAACTCTTTCTAGTTTAATAAATTAAAATTTAAGAAACTAAGATCATTTTATAAGAATTGATGCTTAATCTTACATATCAATTCTAATCTTTAACTCTAAAATCTGGTTTTAATATTTTTGAAATTTATCTTTATCTAGATCTTGCAATTAGAAGCAGAATTTATAATTCTGTTGCTTACATTAACTTTAGATTTTATTAAGCTGAATGTTAATTTTACTATTTTAATTATTTTATTTCTTTTAACAACTTTTTAATTTTTTACTCAAATCCCAGAAGTTTTTAAAGTGATTTTATCAATAATTAAGAAAATAAACAAATATTGCCTTATTTTCCAAAATTTTAATATTTCTTAGAAATTTAGACAACACTCAGTTGACGAAACGAACTTCAAATATTTTTAATTAATAATTTTAAAATAAAAGAGGAAGTTAACTTGTTGATAAAAAGTTCATAACTTAGACTTAACTCACTCAAATATAATTATTAGAATTATGTAATATGAATTTATAGTTAATCATTAAAAGTAAAAATATTAAAGAGACTCATATTAGATAAATCCAATCTTATAACTTCATTCAAAACACTAGATAAAATTAGTACAATTCCTCAGTGGGATTATTTATTTTAAGTAAGTCTTTATAAAAATTAATTAGAAAATGATTTTAAATTAAATTGTTTCATTTAAAATTTTATTTTATTTTAATAAACTTAATAAATTAATAAGTTAAATAAGCGTCAGACTCTGTAATTACGGGCATACCTAGTCTACTATACTCAACTCTGAATTTTAATTTTAATTTCAATTCTCAATGACCTAGCAATAAGCAACTCCCATTTCCTAATATGTTAATAAATCAAATTGTTCTATTAACAAAAGATGAAGACAGGAAAAAGCACTTAGGAAAAAGAAATGCTAGAAGTAATCTTGGAGATGTGAATATAAATACAAGATACTTTATGAGAAAGGAATATGCTCAAGTGATATTTGTCTCTATATTATGAGAAGAAGGATAAATTAGGACGAGAATAATTCAAGTATTTTTAGTTTGAGTTTATTTTAGATTTTTAAGAAAGGTAATAAAATCATTACTTTTATTTAAATAATTTTTCTAAGTCTTATCATTTTAAAATAATTTTTCATAAAACGAAGACTACGCAAGAATCTATTTTTTAATTAGAACAAAATACTAACAACCAGAATGTTTATGAGAGTTTAGCATATAGAACATCATTTATTTCTAATTTTATTTATTAATTTTATTTGATAAAAGAGTTCTAATCTAATCATTAGCTGTATACTAGGTATTTAGTTTATCTAACTATTTTTAATTTATAAAAAATTATATGGTTCTATCTTATTTGACTTCATAGATTGAAAAATTTCAATTTAGTATAACAAACTCATGGAAGAAAATAAATTTAGAATAACTTATGATATACAAACATTTTGAAGAATAAATCTAGTTTCATTCTAAATGCTTATATTCCTTAATATTTAGATTTTATTAAATTTCTAATTCTCTGTTTCAATCTAAACTAACCCTATTAAAAGTTATTTTTGAATTCATCAAAAATAATTAAATTTAGAACTCATTTAAAAATTCCTACTATGATATTTTTATAAATCTTGCTATGTAATTCAACTAAAATTATAATAAAGATTATTATTAAATAACTTAAGTCTAAATTATCTATTGCTCTACCGTTTTTTATTAAGAAACCAAGATTGAGGATAGAAATCCTTTGAATATTTACTTTTGAATTTTTAAATTTAAATACAGGGATATAGCCCCTCTTTCATAAGCATAACTTTAATAATTTGAAGGAAATAAATTATAGATTTTTATTAGCACAATAAACTTTGGAAATTACTATATAAAGCTAAAGAACTAATAAAATAAAATAAAAATTAAGTAACTCATATTAATAAATTATTAATAAATTAATTTTATTAGATTCCTTACAGCTAAGCATATAGACACTATTATTAATGATAAAACTAAGTTTAAAGAAAAAAAGCAAAACTTTGGCAAAATTTAAAAAAATGAAATTTAACTTTGTATTAATAGATGATTTTAGATATATTTATTTTTGTCGATTATATTCTAACTCATGCTTTTTTCAATAAATTTAATTTTTTAAAGGTATAATGAAATTTAACTTTTCTTTAAAATCATTTTATGTGTAGATGAAAACAATAAAGCCTTTGAAAGTGAAATAATTCTTATACGATTAAAAGTTGTTTGCTATCTAAAGCATATAAGCTAATATTTAATATAAAAGAAAATAAAGGAAATTTTTTTGAATTATACATTTTTAGCGAAGGAAATCGACTTATTATAAAATTTTTCGTACAACTGAGCAACTATTATTTTAGAAAAATTAGCTAATAATAAAAAAATTTATTTGGCTTTAAAGATACAGCCTCTATTTTTCAGATAAATTATTATAGAAGAAAATCCATTATCATCTACATAATTAAATAAAAACATTATCTAAAATCATTTTAGTATAAAGTCAAACAAAAATTTAGAAAGCCATATCATATAATAAATTGAGAAAGGTAAAATTTTATTATTAATTTTTTCAACTAAAACAATAGTTAGAAAACTAAATTAAAGGTCAATCAAAAAGTATTCTTAAAATTTCATTTCTTCTTTTGCCTTCTTCTGATAATACAAGCATAAATAGCATGTTTAGCAAACTCCTTTCGCGTAATGTATCTTGTTCTTATGTTCACAATTCCATGCTTTCTTCTTGCATCTTTTTCCTTTCTAGACAGGCTTTTTTTCTTTTAACTACACTACTTGATCTTTTAACTAAGCAGGAACAGGAAGCAGTTTGGAGAATGGCCAGTTCGAATCAAAATTCAAGTTAGAGTTAAGGAGACTAGGCATGCCTGTAAATACGTAATTTTAGATTTATTTCATTTTTATATTTATTTGATTAAAAAAATAAATAAACAATAAATAATTTATTTGAAGCAAAAACTTAAATTTAAATTTAGATTTTTTATAATTAAACTAATTAATAATCATATGACATTGCTATATTAAACTTAAAGTATAATCTGTATCTTTTTTAATTACACTTAGTTTATATTTATTAAGGGAATCTATTTATTCAAAAATGAAATAATTTAATCTAAAATACCAGGCAGAAGTAAATAAATGTGCTTTAATTTTAAATTTTATTCAAATATTTAAGGAAATTATTTTTAAACTTAAGCTTAAAATGGTTATAAAATTTTGAACTGAAAACTAATTGAAAAGGAAAGTGCTAAAGCAAAATTTAATTGACTTAATTTAAAATTTTTTTATGAAGTTTAAATAAAAATAATTATTTGAGCTATTGTAAAAAACTCTTTTTCCTGTTTTATATAAAATAAACTAGTTATAATTAAAAATTTCAAGTGCGATTTTTTATTTTATTTTACTAGAGAAAGCATTAGTTTGGTATTCGTTATTCAGAAAGCAAATCGAAATAGTTTTATCTTTTTTTAATTTAAAATACTATATAATTTACCCTTCCTTTTACAAGTTAGATACTCATACATAAGGCAACCAAGTTTATAGAAAATATTGATATTAGTGTATAAAATCTTAAAGAATAAATAAATATTTCTTTTATTAATTTAGTTATAAGCTGATAAAGTTGCTATAGCCTATTTATTTTACTTTCTTAGATCTCATTACTAACTAGAATCTTTTTCTTTTTACTTATTTTCATAAAATGACTCTAAATGATATCTAAGCATTTATAAGAAATTAAATTTCTTATTATTCTATTTAGCAAGAATCTTAAATAATTATAATTTTATAGTTTATTTAATCAGAAGCTGCTGATTTAAGTATAAAAATAAGCTTAAGATAAAAGTACTTTATAGTTGTGAATTAATACTAGTTATTACCTAATTAATTAGAATATCAAACTATCTAACACTATATATCCTTCATTTATATACGATGTATATACTTTGTAGCTTTAAATTATTTAAATTAAGAAATGACTGTAATAGGCAATTAACTTAAGTAAATAAACTATTAAAATGCTATTCATATATATTTAAGAAATAATTAAAAAACAATAAAATGATAGAAAATCAAAACAATTGTAAGTATATAAAAGAATTGATTCTAAAGTTAAAATGGTACCTTCTAAATTATGACTATTGAAATAAGAGAAAAATAATTGTTGTAATAGAAATATTTGTTAAATGTATAGATAAATTTACTTCTATAAACTATGATTGAACTATATTTCTAGTTTATTAATCCTAGTACTTTAGTATTTTTTACTCTTTTTATAACTTTAAAAGTTTAAAAAATCTTAAAATAAACTCTAAGTAAAGAACTATATTTCTTTCTTAGTCTCGTTGCTAGGAATCTTTCTTATTATTATACTAAAAAGTGAAGGATAAACTTAAATCTGTTTAGTAATTCAAATAAGAAAGAGATTAAATAAAGGCTTATAGCTTTACACATTGTTAAAGAAGTAAAACAACTAAGGAATAACACAATAAAGATATTTCACTCTACTAAGCAATTATAAAAGTACAGATAAAAATGATTTTATCTTAAATAATAATACCAAATTATACAACCCTACTGATGCTTATTAAAAAATACTTTATAGCTCTATAACCAAATTCTATTTTCATAAGTTTATAAATAAAACAAAAATTTAAATTTATACAGTCAGTCTCTTTTGTTTATAACCTCATCATTTCATTTAAATTCATCAGCTAATTAAATATAATAAAAATGAAACAAGTCTAAGAGTGCGTAATTACGGGCATTGTCTCCTTAGCTCCAATTTAAAAAATAATTGACTAACTTCTAAACCATTTTCTATCTAGATATGAAAAAAGCAGTAGCTTTAATGAAAGAAGGAAGAACTTTTTAGAACAAAAAGAAAAATAAGAAGAAAGCAAGGAATTACTTAAGAACAAGAAATTGTATTAATAGAAGAAAGCGAAATAAGAAGTGAGATTATGAGTAAATCAAGTGCTTTGCTAATTTATTTGATTATGATATTAATTTAAATTTTTAAAGTTAAGTAATTTAAGAAATAACTTAGAGTATATAGCTAATTTGGCATTATTTATCTAGCTTAAAAGTAGAAATAACAATTATAATCTAAAAGAACTAAGATTATCTGTATAAAATCACTTTCATATTGTTATCAATTAAGTTTGCAACTAGAAAAGTTTGATTTAGAATTAATACTTTATTATTTACTAGTTTCATTTTAAAAGCACAAGCATTTAAACTAGCAAAGTCTAAGAGTAAATTTACCCAGCTATATAATTTGCAAATTGCAAAGTTAATAATCTACTTAATTTGTTTAAAAACTTAAATTTCTTGAAGAAACAATTGAGGAACAATTTTTAATTTTAAGTTAATGAAATCGCAGAAAAATAAAAAATGAATAAGGAATATTCTAAACTTTTAGGTAGTTTACTCATAACAATCTTAATAGAAATAAATTTTAAGTCTTAAAAATAAATAAGTTTAGATATAAAACAAATAATAAAATACTACCTACACAATTATTTCTAACTTCTAATTTAGTTAGTTGTAATCTTTATTATTAAAAAAATTCTAATTACACTTTCATCACTTAATATTCTTCCTCTAGCTAAAATATTAATTTGATATTCTTAATTAAATTACTATATAAGTAAACATTTGGAAAAGTAGATAGCAATACCTTATTAAATGAATTACTTTATCTGATTATTATTTTATAATTGACTGAAGAGCTAAGCAATTTTAATTTGATTAGACATTTAAAAATGATTAGGAATATATTAGTGAAATTAAATAAATAAATGATTATTAATACATTAGCTTTAGATTCATTAATGGTTTATATAGTAAACATCATATTATTACTATCTATATTAAGGATATTATTAATAAAAGCTATTATTCTAAAATATCTAAAAAGAGTTATATCACTTGAATTGCTTTATATCCAAGTTATATTTAAATAGGGAATTATGGAATAAAAGGATAAGCATTTCTAGTTTATTTTTAAAATGAAATTAAGAGATTTGCTTATATTTTTAATGTAGTCTTTGATAAAACTTTATAATATTTAGAAAATTAGTTGATTATAAATAAAGTATTGCAATTTTCATATTTTTAGCAAATTTTATATAAGTTTTAATTAATTATACTTATATCATTAAAAAATATAGCTTTAGTATAAAGTCAGATTTAAAACACATATAAATAAGATAAACTTAATGAAACTTATTAAAATAAATTAAAATCTTAATTTCACAATACAAATCATTATTTCGTTTCTTCTTTCGCTTTCTTTTGATAATATAAGCATAAATAGCACGTCTAACATACTCCTTTCGCGTAATGTGTCTTGTTCTTATGTTCACAGATTCCATGCTTTCTTCTTGCATCTCTTTCCTTTCTAGACAGGCTTTTCTTCTTTTAACTACACTTCATAGTTTTATAAACAGATAGGAACAGGAAGCAGTTTAGAGAATGGCCAGTTCGAATGGAAATTGAAGTTAGAGTTAAGAAGACTAGGCATGCCTGTAAATACGTAATTTTAAATTTGTTTCATTTTATAATAAATTAAATGAAGAATTGATAATAATTTATTTAAATTGCTTTATAACTTTTATTTATTAATCTAAGTATTAACAGTGCAAATAGATGCTTTATCTTTAGTCATACTTGAAAATGTATGAATAAACCAATTTGATGAAGTTAAATTTCTTTTTATTAATAAATGAAAATTATGGACTATTAAATAAAATTATTTTATAGTTTTAATATATCTTCATATCTGTTACTTTTATATTTAGTTTTGTTTCAATACTAGATATGATGAATTGTAGATATTCTGTCATAATAAAATAGTGTATTTAGAACATGAGACTTCCAAGCATGAAATAGTAGTGAGTTTTAGAAGATTTCATTTAGTTCTATAGTTAATTTTATTTAATGACTATAATATTATACTTATATAAACTCTCTTTTATACCTATATATTAAATTACCATTCTTAAATTATGAGCTTCTTATTATACTCTATATAAAGTAGAAATAGACTTAATCAGATTACTTATAAAGGTTTTTTATTATTTTCAGAACACTTAGAACTCTAAGATTATAAATTCACCCATTTAAAACAGAGTGGTTGGTTTACAAGAACACATATTATTAGTAAATAATAAACTATAATAAGCTTTTATTATCGCACTTTAATACTAAATATGATAAAAAGATATGTTTAAAAGCTAAGAGTAAATAACTAAATTAAAATGATTGCTTAAATAAACTATATAAAGCTATTATTAATAATCATTTCTATTATAAAAGTATTCTTTTTATAGAAATACTTATAAGTAACTATCTTATACACTATCTCAAGCTAAACTTATTAAATAGAAACGAAATTAGCATTCTTTATATTTATCAATTAAACAAATACTATCTAAGTTAGATTTTTTCATATCCATTCTTCATTTAATTTATTATAAAATGAAATAAGTCTAAGAATATGTATTTACGGGCATGCCTAGTCTCCTTAACTCTAACTTCAATTTCCATTCGAACTGGCCAATCTCCAAACTGCTTCCTGTTCCTATCTAGTTATAAAACTAAGAAGTTCAGTAAAAAGAAGAAAAAGCTGTTTAGAAAGGAAAGAGATGCAAGAAGAAAGCATGAAATTGTGAACATAAGAACAAGAAACATTACGCGAAAGGAGTGTGTTAGACGTGCTACTTATGCTTATATTATCAAGAGAAAGCGAAAGAAGAAATGAAACTATGAATGAAGATGTGTTTGATAACTAATTATTTTAATTATTTCACTATATATCTTTTAATTTTAATCATTATATAACCTTTATTCGTTTAAACGTTAAAAGAGTTATTATGACTTTTTTTTGTCTTTATAGTAATTCTAATTATAATTTGCTTGATTGAATGAAATAATACTAATTTAAATCATTTAAGGTGAACAATTTATCTATTTATAATAATTTTATTATTATATTTTTATTAATTAATTTTAATTAGTTCTTATATCTTTTTTCGTTTCTTTGTTCATCCACTTTATTTTTTTAATTATTTTTATATAGTTTAATACTCATCTAGGTAATAATTATAGTTAATAAATATTATAAATATCTGATTTAGAAGTTAATTTATTATGCCTTTAAATTTCAATAGCTCAAGTCTTTTAGAGCTAATATACTTTATTCATTTTTTAAGATATCTAAAAGAATAAAGTTAATCTTAATTTCTTAATGTAGTTCTTCTATATTTTTTGGTTATTCTTAATTAATTTAGATGCTTATATTGTTTAATATTTATTCAGATTTAATATTATAAAAAACGTTTAATACATTAAAGCAACTCTAAGAAGATAATCTTATGAATTAAATTAGATGAAGCAACTTTCATAGACTTAAGTGCTTCATAAATGATTAGTAACTGAAATAGCTAACTAACTATATAATCTTAAGTTTAGGCAATAATAAATATTTTCTACATTGTATTTATGCTTTTCTTAGAATAAAATAGAGAGAAATATACTTGGATTGAATGCATAAGTTTAAACTTAATAATAAGAAATTACAACTAGACATAGAAATCAAAATTATATTTTAAGAATAATTAATTTTAGCCCTTAGAAACTATTATCGATGCTTAAGATTCAAATCACTCTATACAGTCTTTTATTTAGAAATTTCTTATTATTTAAACTTAAGGGCAACAATCTTACTAAATTTCTTTATTTGTTATTAAACTTTCCCACCTATATTTTTTACAATAAAAATCAAAATGTAAAGAACAAAAATAAATGATAAGGGACAATCTTTTATTTTTGGCTTGCTAAGTATTAAATTTATAGCAAATTAATAAAATACCCATCATTTTGCTATTCAAATAATTATCAACTATAATAGTCATACTTTACTCAAACAAAAGGCTAAAGCCACTCTATGGTATATAATGAGAGCAATATTATCTGAGAAATACTGTTAAAAATTGCTGTTTAACTCAAATAAACGTAAAATATTTCCATCACTCGAAATAGTAATTTAAATAAACTATCTTAAAATTAAAAATTTGCATGAGAATCTTAATATAAATAAATCTAAAAAAACTTCATTTCCTATTTATTCTTTTAATTTGCATCTCTAATTAATTCTATTTTTAAAACTTTTTAATTTTAAATAATGCTTTTTTTCTTGTTTTTAGGTAAAATTAAAAAGCATCTATTTTAATGATTTAAATATAATATAAATAAAGTTATAGTAAGAATAATATTTTATGGTATTTTATAATTTGGTTTATTATATTAAGAGCTTTTGATAAATTTCATTGTAATTAGTCTTGTAAGTCGTTCTATTAAATCACCAACTTGTTTTAGTTATTAACTAAAATTTAAAGTTGAGAATTTCGGTCTATTAAAATTGTATAGAAATGTATACTTATTTTAAATGACATAATACATTCCTTTAGTAGAAAATAACAATAAATAAAAAATTTAATAACTCTAAGAAGTATATTACGTAGATTTTTTAAATACAAAGGTAAATAGTAATATAATTGAGGCTTTTTCAAAATATATATGTAAGTTATTGGAAGATATTTATTTGAAATGAATAATTATAAATATAGTAAATACGTTAAAGTCTGTTGTTTATTCTAAAAAAGATATATAAATAGTTAATGGAAAGAAATTATTATATATATACTTGTAGCTTAATTAATAATAATAATAAACTTAATTAAAGTGTTGTGGCTTTGAGGTATTTCAACCTCATTTTCATGACATCCAGTGATCGCTCCTGGATTCTTAAAATAAAAGTTCGGGTCACCCAGTTTTTTGGAGTTCTGGAACTCGAATGGAAACTTCTTCTTCTGTAAATTCTTCCTTCCATCGTCACGTAAATTCTTGTTAATTCTCTTCAGACTTCTTCGCTATTTCTCTTCATCTTTTCTTTGGATATCTTGCAACTCTTGAATCTATGGAATCTTGATTAGCACAGGTAACATCTCTTGAGAATCCTTCTAATATTGGTTGGTTCTATTTGCCTATCGTCTTCTACTTCCATTTTTATTTCTTAGATTAGAAGTTCTATTCTTATTTGTCCAAGTTGCTATACTTCAATTTCTTATTTGACAAATCTTTCTTCAGTATTTCAACTTTTTTCTAATAATTTTTTTGTTTTCCTATCTTAATATTTTTACTTCTTCTTAAATATACGTACAGATTTCAAAAAATTTAAAATTAATAACTATTCTTTATTTGTCTGTTTTTGTATCGTTTTCGGATTCTCTTATTTCCTATAGTTACTTGGTCTCAGTTTAGGAAGAAAGTCCTGGTTAGTTTATTTAAGTTCTTATTTTATTTAAGATTGTTTTAAATTTTCAACTATTGGAGGTTATTAAGATTAAGAAGATTATTATTTTATTAAAGAAGAAGTGATGGATGAAAAATTAGAAGTCTCTGGCTTTTGCTCCTTTATCTATGGAGCCTGCAAAAACCCTTCTTGAGACCTTCTGTCATTTTTTTATTTTTCTAGCTTATTTATTAAATTAAATATCATATATATGAATCATTAATGCTTTCTAAATATAATATATAAAAACTTGAGAATAAAAATTTAATTATTTTTAAATCTAATAGCAAAACTTCAATGTAGTTAGTTCAAGATCTATTATAATAATAATAATAGAATAAAATTGTTTAGAGGTCTTCTTGGTTTTTCACCAATTTCCCTCTTTCCAACCAGAATAGTCCGGTGGATAAAAAGAAAAGTTTAAAATTTCATTTCTATTTTTTCTTGTCTTGAATCTTGTATTTCCCCTTCTCTCTCCATCTTTCATCCATCTACCTTGCTACTATTCTTTTGGCACTTGTCTCTTTAATTTGATAAATAGATCCTCTCTCAGTAATATAAATTCTTTCTGTCAGTCTCTTAACTCTCTAATTAAATTCATTCTTGAATGCATAGAAATTTCTACACTATTTGTATTAGTGTCCTTTTTTCTTGTAGAAATAGCACTTTCTACTCTTCATTGTATTCTGATAAATATTTGGTCTTTTTTCAATTTCCATTTGACAACCTTGCTAATTGTTTTTAAATTATTCTTAAATTTAATTTTGACCCAATATCGCAGTTGGTTCTGGTTATTATGCACTGCTTATTTAATCAATTATGATTATGAGTCTAATTTCATTTACTATATTTACTAAGAGCAGTCAGTTTGAATATTTCAATAGGCATCCATTTCTCTTTCTTATTTCATTAATCTATCACCGATGTTTCACGATCTCTATCAATATCTGATTTTACTCCTTAAGTTTTTTAACTTTCATTAAGCAAAATTTGTACTAATTCTGTAAGTTATTCGATGCTATTTTGTTCTTCATTAAGATTAATTTTTTAAAGATCTTAGTTAACTGGAATTTCTTATTACTTTGCAGGTGTGGACGTTCTCTTCCTCGGCTTTGATTGCTTCTACTTTTCCTCTTCAGATTCTTATTAATTTTACCTTTCTAATTTATTTGGTAAAAAAACTGGGTTTCATTTTTTTGGGATATAATATTATTTTTTTTATTTTTGGAGCATTCAATTACTAAAACTTAAAATTTTTTCAAAAAGGTTAAGTGATAAAAAATAAAAATTTACTTAAAAAAAGATAAATGTTGAGTAGCTAAAGCTTTAACAAAAAGAAATGAAATTAATTATATAGACCTACCACAAATTAATATTTTTGAAAAAGCAGGAGATTATAAAAGGATTAATAAATTAATTATAAAAAAGAGAAAAATGCCTGGTAAAGATAAATATAATAAATATAAAAAATTAAAAATCAATTACTTGAGAAAATGAATTTATATTATAAAAATTCATAAAATAAATTTATTCAGCTTGAAAATTGATATAAAACAAAGAAGCAATAAATTTTTAAAATGATTAATAAATAGGAAATTATCGCACAATACTGTAAGTATTTACAACTCTAGTTCTAAGTGAAGAATTAAATTAATATAGAAGTTAATAATATCATTTATATTAATTTATTTCAAGAAGGATATTTTATATACATTTTCAATAAAGCTTTAATATTAAAATTTTTCTAATTATAAATTTTGTGAGAAATTTATAATAAGTTATTTTAGTAATTATAAGTTAATTTATATAAAAATTTAATAATTTCAACAGATTAAATATGAAAATGATATATTTTATTCGAAGATTATATAATTTAATTATTTTTCTCATAATTTTCTTAATATTTTAATGACTATATATTTGATGAAATATTTTATCTTAATTAAAAAATATTTATTTTTAATAAAAATACACTATTAAATTAAGATTATTTATTAATTCTACTTTAAAATTTCAAATCTCATCTCATAGTTAATTAAATAAAAAAGACAGATATATCTGAACTTAAATTATTAATATTTTTATTTATTTTATTTATAAAATAAATGAAACAATTAAACTGCGTAATTACAGGCATGCCCACTCTTTTGTACCCTCACTCTCACTTATTATTCGATTCTAACTGACCTCTCTCTAAAATACTTCCTGTTCCTTTACAGTTATCAAACTAAGTAGTTCCAATCAAAAAGAATAAGAAACCTGATGAGATGAAAGGAAAGAAATGTAAGAAGTTAGCTTGGAAATGTTAACACAAGAAGAAGATACATTATGCGAAAGGAGTATGTTAAACATGTTATTTATCAGTATACTACTCAGAGAAAGCGAAAGTATGAGAATATGATTTTAGATAGTTGTTATTAAGCTTTTTATATTTTTGTATTTTTTATTTTTTAGATGAAAATATAGTTAAAAATCTTAAAATTGTATACTTAAATAATAAAGATATATTTTCTATAAATTTATAATAATAAGAAAAATAGTTGTTATTACTTATTTCTAATAGCTACCTCTTAAAATGTCAAAGATATAAAAAATTAATATATTTCTTTAAAGCTGGCTCAATTTTCTTCATTAAATAAACCAAAAATATATAAAAGCTTTTTGAATATTATAAATTTCATTTCTATTTTACTCTTATTTGCTCTAATTTTATAAAATTTAGCTTTTTTTAATTTTTTAATTTAAAACTTTAATAACTAAAACTAATTAAATTTTAATTTATTAAAGATTTGCATAAACAATGAAGATAAGATTTATAGTAAAGGATAAATTAATTATTTTAATACTGCTAAAATGTTTGGAATATTTATTTTTTGTATGAAGATAAAATAAAAGGATAGCTACTATAAAATTTATTATTCTAGATGCATTATAATTAAGAATAATTTAAGCTCAAAATATTCATTTTTATATAAATTTATCTCTTTACTTTTTTAAATTTCTATTAAAAGCTTCTAGATTTAAAGCATAACTTCATAGATTTAATTAAACTAATTTCATAAAAATAAAAAATTAATTTTTTAGTTATAAACTCATATATCAAGAGTATATGCATTTAAAGAATTAAAATATTCTAAATTATTTAACTAAATATAAAAGTTAGTTAAAAACCTGATTCAAATATACTAGAATTTACATTTCTTAAAAATTCTAAGCTTAATAATTATATCCTTTTATTCCTATATTTTTTATTATGTAGAATAATGCCTGTTAATCATATACCAAATAGATTACTTTTAAAATTATAAAAATCTAAATCTTTACGATTTATTTAAAAAAAAATGAAAAACATTTCAAATCATTTTGCTTGTCTAGGATTCTAGTGTAGCTGTATCTTCAAGTGAAAAGATATTTTTATTTGTTGGCATTAAATTTATACGATAATATTTTGCTATAAGTGAGAATTGCATATTACGTTAAGAAGAACTTAATTGCAAACTTAAGAAAAAATTCCTTGAATCTTGAATCTTTATTATTTTAATAAATATACACTTTAGATTTATCGAGAGAAACTGAGATTCTCAGTGTTATGCACACATTAGAGTTTCTTACAATTATAAATAGTTAGTTAAGTATTTACTTTAAGTATTTTGAAAATCTACTTAATTTCTAAATTAAATAATAATCTTACATTCTAGCTAATTTCATAGCTTGCTTCACTATGCACATCAAACTATTTCTGTCTGATTATGTAGTGTAATGTCTGTAATGAAATGTTCAGTTTATATAGTAAAGCTTTTATTTGTTCCTTGTTTATTAGCTTTAGAAATCCTCTGACTATCCTTTATAATTTTTAATTCCAATAACTTTTAAATAAAGTAAATGAATGCAAAACTTAGATTTATCTACTAAATTAGAAATGCAATTTAATTAAGCAAGAAACCTTATACCAACATTAAAACTGCTATAAATGAGATAGTAACGCTCCATAAATATCTAAAAGATAGAAAGAGAGAAATATCTAATGAAGCTATTATAAAAATTTAAGGTTATAATATAAATAGCTATATATACCCTTATATAGGATTAAGTCATTAATGTTCCTTCTATCAAGTATAACTAATTCTAAAATAAAGCTATTATTAAATATAAGATCATCATTTACTAAACCAAATATTATAAAAATTAAGCAAGTTTGATACTACGAAATTACAGCTATGCTTAGTCTCCCTAACTCATACTTGAAATTTGATTCTAACTGCACCATAAGCTGCTTCCTATTTCTACCTTATCATCGAATAGGATATTTCCTTTAAAGAAAAAAATTATATTTAAAAGAAGAAAATTTTGAATTTTGAACATAAGAATAAAATACATTATGCGATAGGATTATGCTATATTGTTAATTTTCTTTATCAAGTGAAGTCGAAAGAAACAGAATTATACATAGATTACTATAAAGTAATTTTATGATAAAGCTTTTAAATCCAAATATTTTATAAATTCCTTAAGCTATAAAACTTGATATCCCTTAGTAAAAACTCTGCTATATTTATATTAATAATCCCTATTTATCAAATATAAGTTTTCTTTGCTACATCTACTTAAACCAAGACTTAAGAAATAAATTGTAAACTTGTTAGTAAATTATTATAATTTATTTAAGCATTTACTACTAGTATTTTTATTATATCCTTTAAAATAAAACTTATTATTTATATTAAAACACAAATATAAAATCTTCCTTAGCTATTTTAAATTATTAGCTTTATTTGTCTAAATCTGATATAAATGTGTATAAAGCTATAAATGAAGCAAGTTGCTCTAAAACACTCTATGAAGGCAATTTTTGTATAAATTTAAAGCAATAATATTTTAAAGTTGTGTATAGTATTTGATAAATTAGTAATATATCTACTTTGCTTATCTAACATGCCTTAGCATACTTGATAGATGAAGAAATACTTAACTTTTGTATTATTTATTGTATAAAATAAAAATTTATATGATGTTTAGCTTTCTTTATTCAATCATAGAGTTAATTCTCTTTTACAATTTTATTCTTCTTATAATAAATCTAAAAGACACTGAAGATTTAATAATATATTAGTTTTGCACTGAAGAGACTTAATGCTTATTAAAATTTAATTGATTTATCATATGCTTATTAATTTATAAGCTAGAAAATATAAATTAAAGTTATATTTATCTTATAAAGAAAACTTGCTTCTTAAATCTTTATTTTCTTATAGATATTTATTCCTTACTTTTATGAATGCATGAGTCTTAAGTTAAGAAAGTTGGCTTGGGTATAAAGAGTTTAAAGTGGTTTTAGTGCATAAATGATAAATATATTTAATATATGATATGCTTAAATACTATGATAGCTAATTAAGTAATAAGTATACATATATTCAATCTTTTAAATCATTTTTCTTATAGTTTTCTTAATTTCTTATGTGCTAAGTATTTAGAACTCTATGACTTTCCCTTTTCTATATCAACTATTTTCCTTATGTCTTTTGTTTAAGTCTCTTATAGATAAATATAATAAGCGCTTTAGTCTTGCTTATAAATAACTATAAAGCTTATTGTAGTTTATTAATTTAGTTGCAGAAGTTATAAAATGAATCTTAATAAGGGAGTTTAATAAGCAGTTCTTAGAACAGCATAAGTAAAACAGTAATTATAAATTGATTAAATCTAATAAGCTAATAGTGTATGTCAATAGCTAGTAACTAAAGCATTGCTTGATAAATATAAGCTTAGCATTATAAATCTACTATTACAATTTATATCTAGCATAAGGAAGTTTTATGAAAAAGACTTATATAATAAGTGTAAGTAAATAGAATCTTTTATTTCAAATAATATACATTTTTATATTTTATATGATTTATCATTTGTTTAAATAACACCAAAACATATCAAAGTTAAGAAAGACTATGCTTGCTATTTATTGCTATATACTTTATATTGGACTAGCTTAATCTTTTGTCATATTGGCCTAAAGCTTTATTATAGCTTTGAAATATTTTAATTCTATTTAACTATTTTATAATTTTAAATAAAGATTATCTTTTAAAAGAAACTTAATCCAATATAAGTCTTATTGAAGTAGACTAGTTAAACGAGCCATAAAGTATTCTAATTATTCCTAGATTAACTGAAATGCTTGCTTAATCAATTTAACTTCGCAAAGGTATCAAATAATTAAGTAGAATATGCTGATATGAATATTAAAATATATTTGAACTCATCTAAATATCAAATACTCTCTAGAATTGTTAAGTATTTATGTTGCTAATATTCAAAGTAAATAAAAAGAATATTTTATTGCAAATCCTTAGAAATTAGAAAAGCACTCTTAACATTCACTTAAGTTACTTATAGATACTTTTCTATCAACATTAAAGAAACACTTTAAGTTTTTATTTAATATAAGCAAAAAGTTGATTAAAGATATTGCACCTAAAGTATGATTTTAATGATATATTTTCCTTTTTAAGAATAAGCTTAAAACTTAATTAATAAATTACCTAAAACTAATTAAAATTTAGCTCTATATTTTTACTCATAGTTTCATTTCTTCTTTCGATTTCTTCTGATAATACAAACATAAATAGCATGTTTGACAAACTCCTTTCGCATAATGTGCTTTGTTCTTATGTTCGCAGTTTCACGCTTTCTTCTTACATCTCTTTCCTTTCTTTTCAGGTTTTCGTTCTTTTAAAGTAGATACTTAGTTAGATATCTAGATAGGAAGAGGAAGGTGTTTAGAGAGAGGTCAGTTAGTATGAAAGTGTAAGTTAGAATTAAGGAGACTTATGATGCCTGTAAATACAGAGTGTTAGACTTGTTTCATATTTATTATATTAACTAATTATGTTTAATTAGATTATGAATTTATTTTAAATTATAAGGTTTAATTTAAAATATAAGGTCTAAAATGAAAAATGTATAAATTAAAATAATTTGATTATAAATTATTTTTGTATGTAAGTGTTATATTTATAATATTATTTAACTTTTATTTAAAGTGGTGAAGGAACTAGTTTATTTATTGTATACTGATTAATTTTAAAAATAAAATTATAATAGAAAGGCTTACTTTAAGTTTATTCTTAAGAGCTCTATACAAATTTAATTATATGGAAGATAATTATCGAATTACTATTATAAATCTCCTTTATAAAGGTTATTCTTAATATTATCATTATATTTATAAAATAGTCTAAAATTTTTATTTAACTTTTTAACTTTGAACTTCAACTATTAAACTAAGGATATTTTTAAAATTTAATATTTAGTAGGATAAACTTTATAATCTAAGATAGAGCATAAATTTTTAGGCTTTTTAGAATGTTGCTAAATAAAAAATAAAATTAAAAAGAAGGCATTCTAGCTTCTTTTACCTAAATATAGATATGCAATTGTACAAATAATAGTTATATAGCTAAACTCCTTGCTATCATTTTATAAATAAAAAAATTCTCATTAAAATAATAGGATATATGAAACAAAACTTATTAATTAAAAAAGTTGCTCTTTAATTAAACTAATTATGAGGCATAGCTAAAAATCTAAAGATAAAAAATATTTTAAAATTACATAATTAACTAATTTAATCTCATATTTGAGTCTATTTCCAAATCTCTTAGTTTTATAGATAAATAAAGGATAATAATTTTAATTATCTTTGTAAGAATTTCATAATAGATTAAATTTGATTCTATATAAGATCTAATAATTATAAATTATTGACAAGTTTTAGAATTTTATTTTTATATGTTCTACATGAACTTAGAGTATAAAGACTCTATCATTCAAGTTTAATGAAAAAAAAATTTTAAAGCTACTAATAACCTTTAAAAATGATGTTCAAATTATTTAGAAAAAAATAATAAATAAAAAAAAATCTTATAATATTAGAATTTATTAGTACTTAAAATAGTAACTTTATTAGTTAAACATCACTTTTCATTCTAAATTATTTTTACATGCTTTATAAATTAATAAAATAGTATTTTACTCTTAGTGTATTAACAATTTTTATTATAATTTTTTTATTAAATAATGTATAAATTAAGGATAAAAGAACATACTTTCTTAATAAAAAATTAAATATTCCTTTGAATAATTTTAGATTAATAAATATAAAAATCATATAATAATAGTAACTTTAAAAATAAACTTTAAATAATTAATTTACTACTAGATAGATAACAAAATTTAATAGAAATTGTTTAAATAAAAATCCTAAGGAATTAAATAATAAATTTATTGAAATTATTCTAGTTGAATTTAGCTTTTAAAATTAAAATAAATTCATAATCTAATTAAACATAATTAGTTAATATAATAAATATGAAACAAGTCTAACACTCTGTATTTACAGGCATCATAAGTCTCCTTAACTCTAACTTACACTTTCATACTAACTGACCTCTCTCTAAACACCTTCCTCTTCCTATCTAGATATCTAACTAAGTAGCTAATTTAAAAGAACGAAAACCTGAAAAGAAAGGAAAGAGATGTAAGAAGAAAGCGTGAAACTGCGAACATAAGAACAAAGCACATTATGCGAAAGGAGTTTGTCAAACATGCTATTTATGTTTGTATTATCAGAAGAAATCGAAAGAAGAAATGAAACTATGAGTAAAAATATAGAGCTAAATTTTAATTAGTTTTAGGTAATTTATTAATTAAGTTTTAAGCTTATTCTTAAAAAGGAAAATATATCATTAAAATCATACTTTAGGTGCAATATCTTTAATCAAATTTTTGCTTATATTAAATAAAAACTTAAAGTGTTTCTTTAATGTTGATAGAAAAGTATCTATAAGTAACTTAAGTGAATGTTAAGAATGCTTTTCTAATTTCTAAGGATTTGCAATAAAATATTCTTTCTATTTAATTTGAATATTAGCAACATAAGTACTTAACAATTCTAGAGAGTATTTGATATTTAGATGAGTTCAAATATATTTTAATATTCATATCAGCATATTCTACTTAATTATTTGATACCTTTGCGAAGTTAAATTGATTAAGCAAGCATTTCAGTTAATCTAGGAATAATTAGAATACTTTATGGCTCGTTTAACTAGTCTACTTCAATAAGACTTATATTGGATTAAGTTTCTTTTAAAAGATAATCTTTATTTAAAATTATAAAATAGTTAAATAGAATTAAAATATT
Source organism: Loxodes magnus (assembly GCA_946699065.1). Taxonomy (NCBI): domain Eukaryota; phylum Ciliophora; class Karyorelictea; order Loxodida; family Loxodidae; genus Loxodes; species Loxodes magnus. The sequence goes on along the minus strand of CAMPDV010000399.1, from coordinate 70,449 downwards.
TCAAAGCTATAATAAAGCTTTAGGCCAATATGACAAAAGATTAAGCTAGTCCAATATAAAGTATATAGCAATAAATAGCAAGCATAGTCTTTCTTAACTTTGATATGTTTTGGTGTTATTTAAACAAATGATAAATCATATAAAATATAAAAATGTATATTATTTGAAATAAAAGATTCTATTTACTTACACTTATTATATAAGTCTTTTTCATAAAACTTCCTTATGCTAGATATAAATTGTAATAGTAGATTTATAATGCTAAGCTTATATTTATCAAGCAATGCTTTAGTTACTAGCTATTGACATATACTATTAGCTTATTAGATTTAATCAATTTATAATTACTAATTTACTTATGCTGTTCTAAGAACTGCTTATTAAACTCACTTATTAAGACTCATTTTATAACTTCTGCAACTAAATTAATAAACTACAATAAGCTTTATAGTTATTTATAAGCAAGACTAAAGCGCTTATTATATTTATCTATAAGAGACTTAAACAAAAGACATAAAGAAAATAGTTGATATAGAAAAGGGAAAGTCATAGAGTGCTAAATACTTAGCACATAAGAAATTAAGAAAAATATAAGAAAAATGATTTAAAAGATTGAATATATGTATACTTATTACTTAATTAGCTATCATAGTATTTAAGCATATCATATATTAAATATATTTATCATTTATGCACTAAAACCACTTTAAACTCTTCATAGCCAAGCCAACTTTCTTAACTTAAGACTCATGTATTCATAAATTTAAGGAATAAATATCTATAAGAAAATAGATATTTAAGAAGCAAACTTTCATTGTAAGATAAATATAACTTTAATTTATAATTTCTAGCTTATAAATTAATAAGCATATGATAAATCAATTAAATTTTAATAAGCATTAAGTCTCTTCAGTGCAAAACTAAAATATTATTAAATCTTCAGTGTCTTTTAGATTTATTATAAGAAGAATAAAATTGTAAAAGAGAATTAACTCTATGATTGAATAAAGAAAGCTAAACATCATATACATTTTTATTTTATACAATAAATAATACAAAAGTTAAGTATTTCTTCATCTATCAAGTATGCTAAGGCATGTTAGATAAGCAAAGTAGATATATTACTAATTTATCAAATACTATACACAACTTTAAAATATTATTGCTTTAAATTTATACAAAAATTGCCTTCATAGAGTGTTTTAGAGCAACTTGCTTCATTTATAGCTTTATACACATTTATATCAGATTTAGACAAATAAAGCTAATAATTTAAAATAGCTAAGGAAGATTTTATATTTGTGTTTTAATATAAATAATAAGTTTTATTTTAAAGGATATAATAAAAATACTAGTAGTAAATGCTTAAATAAATTATAATAATTTACTAACAAGTTTACAATTTATTTCTTAAGTCTTGGTTTAAGTAGATGTAGCAAAGAAAACTTATATTTGATAAATAGGGATTATTAATATAAATATAGCAGAGTTTTTACTAAGGGATATCAAGTTTTATAGCTTAAGGAATTTATAAAATATTTAGATTTAAAAGCTTTATCATCAAATTACTTTATAGTAATCTATGTATAATTCTGTTTCTTTCGACTTCACTTGATAAAGAAAATTAACAATATAGCATAATCCTATCGCATAATATATTTTATTCTTATGTTCAAAATTCAAAATTTTCTTCTTTTAAATATAATTTTTTTCTTTAAAGGAAATATCCTATTCGATGATAAGGTAGAAATAGGAAGCAGCTTATGGTGCAGTTAGAATCAAATTTCAAGTACGATTTAGGGAGACTAAGCATAGCTGTAATTTCGTAGTATCAAGGTTACTTAATTTTTATAATATTTGGTTTAGTAAATGATGATCTTATATTTAATAATAGCTTTATTTTAGAATTAGTTATACTTGATAGAAGGAACATTAATGACTTAATCCTATATAAGGGTATATATAGCTATTTATATTATAACCTTAAATTTTTATAATAGCTTCATTAGATATTTCTCTCTTTCTATCTTTTAGATATTTATGGAGCGTTACTATCTCATTTATAGCAGTTTTAATGTTGGTATAAGGTTTCTTGCTTAATTAAATTGCATTTCTAATTTAGTAGATAAATCTAAGTTTTACATTCATTTACTTTATTTAAAAGTTATTGGAATTAAAAATTATAAAGGATAGTCAGAGGATTTCTAAAGCTAATAAATAAGGAACAAATAAAAGCTTTACTATATAAACTGAACATTTCATTACAGACATTACACTACATAATCAGACAGAAATAGTTTGATGTGCATAGTGAAGCAAGCTATGAAATTAGCTAGAATGTAAGATTATTATTTAATTTAGAAATTAAGTAGATTTTCAAAATACTTAAAGTAAATACTTAACTAACTATTTATAATTGTAAGAAACTCTAATGTGTGCATAACACTGAGAATCTCAATTTCTCTCGATAAATCTAAAGTGTATATTTATTAAAATAATAAAGATTCAAGATTCAAGGAATTTTTTCTTAAGTTTGCAATTAAGTTCTTCTTAAAGTAATATGCAATTCTCACTTATAGCAAGATATTATCGTATAAATTTAATGCCAACAAATAAAAATATCTTTTCACTTGAAGATACAGTTACACTAGAATCCTAGACAAGCAAAATGATTTGAAATGTTTTTCATTTTCTTTTAAATAAATCGTAAAGATTTAGATTTTTATAATTTTAAAAGTAATCTATTTGGTATATGATTAACAGGCATTATTCTACATAATAAAAAATATAGGAATAAAAGGATATAATTATTAAGCTTAGAATTTTTAAGAAATGTAAATTCTAGTATATTTGAATCAGGTTTTTAACTAACTTTTATATTTAGTTAAATAATTTAGAATGCTTTAATTCTTTAAATGCATATACTCTTGATATATGAGTTTATAACTAAAAAATTAATTTTTTATTTTTATGAAATTAGTTTAATTAAATCTATGAAGTTATGCTTTAAATCTAGAAGCTTTTAATAGAAATTTAAAAAAGTAAAGAGATAAATTTATATAAAAATGAATATTTTGAGCTTAAATTATTCTTAATTATAATGCATCTAGAATAATAAATTTTATAGTAGCTATCCTTTTATTTTATCTTCATACAAAAAATAAATATTCCAAACATTTTAGCAGTATTAAAATAATTAATTTATCCTTTACTATAAATCTTATCTTCATTGTTTATGCAAATCTTTAATAAATTAAAATTTAATTAGTTTTAGTTATTAAAGTTTTAAGTTTTAAAATTTAGTTTGTTGGATATAAATTAAAATAATAAAATTTCATTTGCTGCTATAATTTTTTAATTCAAACAAATCTTAATATTCAATTCTTCGCCTACAATTTTTTAGAATGCTAAGTTTAAAGCAATTTTAAGTTTGACAAAACTTTAATTTAAGTAAAAATCTAAAATATGAATAAGTAAATTAAGAAAGAATAAACTAATCTTATAAATTTAAAATAGTTGAAGTGTCTTTACTTTATCACAATAATTAATAATATACTTAGAAAATTTATAAAACTTTTAATTTTTCTTTATATGTATAAATAAATTAAATTATATCTATGCTAAAATTTAACTATTTTAACTAATTAATTTATAATTATTTCATTTTAGATAAAAAAGCTAAGATCACTCATAATCTTTTTTTAATTGTTCTTATTAAAGTTTTAGATACTTTTAATAGTTTTATTTATTTAAATGCATCCAGTTTGTAATAGATAATTTAATTTTAAATTAAATAAATTTTGAACAATGAAATAGTAGTTAAAGTATTTTATATTTATTTATTTTAAATAATTTTTAAGCTTTTTATAATTATCTTTTGATATTAACTATATTCTTATTAATCTATTTTAAGTTAAATAAAAAATATTACAATTTTATTGTCGATATCTAAATTAAAAGTTGGATGTATTATGTTTAAAACAGATATATTTTGCTAAATTAAGAGATTAATAAACTAAAAATAAAGAATGTTTATTATTTTGTTATTTAATATGTTTTTTCCTTGAAGAAACTTAAATTTAAAGATTAAGTTCTTGATAACTATTGTAATTGAGCTTATTAGTTCAGTTTCAGCTTGCTTTATCAATTAAAATGCCTATTGCTGATCTTAGAATTTGAACTTGAGCAGGAATTCTTATTCATTTTAACTAACATCCACTGAGAATGGTATAATATCATCATAAACTGAAAATCCCGCGTCTTAAATTGCTACTAAATCATCTAACGAAACGAAATTTTATTTGTTCTCATATTTTACAAAGGCTTAGTTCTTTTTTAGACACACCAGTTTAGTTTTATAGTGAATTGTATATTTATCTGAGCTTTTGATTATTGACTGGCTAGCATAATTAAGTAAGAACCTTACAGCTTTCTTTACTTAAACTCATGTTCATTTGCATGCATTGTTAATAAATAAGGCATTTTTAATAAAAAGGAATAGAAAAGCTTTTCATCAAACTTTTCTTCAATTTAACTATTAGTTCATTTTGAAGATTAGCAGGCATTCTAAAAAGCAGCCTAAGCTTTTCTTTTCTCCTTTATATAAGTGGCTCTGGAAAAAAGAAAGGAGGTTAGTTATAAGGAACTTGCTATTTTATTAGAGCAGAATCTTATATAAATGCATTTAGATAGGAACTCATTTGGTTATTTTATTTCATTAATATAATTCTACTGTTATAACGTTTTCCTAAATATTGAGTGATTTAGTCTTCGAAGGTTACTCATTTAGAGCATTAATGGAAATATCCTAAAATCCTAGTAGTTCGGATTCACGATAGTCAGATAAAGACTGTGGTAATTTTTCATCATATTTGATACTTTAGTCTAGTATAAGTAAATCATCACACCTTTCTTGCTTGGAAATACCATCTTATGCTGTTTCATTTAATTCTAGAATGGAGTTTAAAATAAAAAGCTTCCACATTATATTTCTATAGAGTATAATTCACTTTCATTCTTAGGCTAAAAGTTCATAAGTTTAAGCTCCAAGAAACTATTTGCCTAAAATGGATTATTTATTATATTTCACAGATTCAGTCCAGTTGGATTTTAATAATCTTGATTTATACTTTTTTATCTTTTTAACTTTGGACCGTTTATTCATAATTAGTTCTTAGCTTGTATAATATTACTGATAGATTTAAAGTCAATAAAACCACAGCTTCACTAGATTTTGCTTTCCTTAATTTGAATACTCTCAGTTTTTACACTTTAATTTTCAAGTGTAAAATAGTTATTAAGCAAATCTTACTGGTTATCTTCATTCGCTTCATAATCTAAAGAGATTAAATATTCAAATGGTTAATTTTTATTTTCGCTAAGTTTTGAAAAGAAATGTTATATGGTAGTCGCAGCTCAATTTTATAATTCTTATTCATTAAAGTTATGAACCTTTAAATACAATTTTGCCGCTTGAACTTTCATCGGATTTACCTTTTACAATTTAAGAATATCTTCATACTTGCTAAACCCTTTCTTTTGAAGGTTCTTTTGTATGGCATCAACAAAGCATAATACTCCTCGGTTTTTGCATGCTTTGGATTAAAGGAAATCCCATATAGACTGAACCAAATTTGTTTTGATGGCCTTAATTAAATTTTAAAGGTTTCAGCAAGGTTTTAATCCTCGTTCCATTGAGAACTCATTAAATGGAACTTTTATGAAAGAATAGTTGACAAATTTTAAGCATATAAGTATAAAGATCTTTTGTGAGCTAGCAATTTGCAGTTGATTCTATAAAGACAATCCTAGTCATTCCAATCTGATATTTCTTATCCTACTTAATAATTACTTCTACTTCTTAAAAAGGATATTACCCTTTTTTGCTGTAATAAACTAAATTATCTTTTTCAAGAAAAAAAATTATTAACCAGTTTTCCAAACATCTTTCCTATCTTTCACAACTAGTGCAAATCTGAATCAATTTGTGGAATCTAAAGTGTGATAATTTAAGTGAAAACAGCCACATTTTATTATAGCTACTTCTAAATAAGCTTGTTTAATGAAGTTCCTATATTATTCTTTATCCTTGACAACAGTCAATCAGATCTTTCTTTACATTATTGAGATAATTAAAGCTAGATATATAAACTAATTTTAATTACTATTAATAACTCTATTTTTATTTCCTTTCTCTTTATCTATTACATCCTTATTAGTAGAAAAGACACTTTAGTTAACTAGTTGCTGGGATATTTTTCTTTAAATATAGATTATTTCTAATGCCTAAGCATTTATTTAAATATTTCCTTAGCTCTTTAACAGTATCCTATTAATTATTGATTTCAATCCATATACTCTATTTATCCTCACTAACCAAATTTAGCATTTTACATCTTTTACTAGTTGATTATTAGCTTTTTATTTCCTTTTATTAATCTGTCATATCTTAGCTAATTTAAGGCTAAAAGGTATCAATGTCTTATATTTTTCTATTGTGATAATTATTTTTTATTGTATAAATTATTAATTGAAATACATTACAAAATAGCAACTTAGAAAAATAAATAAAAGCATACAATTAAAAGATTATATATTTAAATAAATAAGAGTATCTAGCAAGGTTAAATGTAAACTTATAAAGAACTATATTAAACATTAAATTTTAATATCTATCAGTATAATTTAACTATGAAGGCTCAAAATTAAATAGATTAATAATACTTAGAATATCAAATATTTATAAATCTAAATCTTCACTTACCACTAAACAACTCTGCTATAGTCATCTTAGTTTTTAATAAAATCTAAATTTTTTACATCAGAATTATTAATTTTAGTGGATTATGTGGTTTAGCTTTTCAAATAAATAAATTAAATATAATAAAGAATAGCTCAATGCACAAAAGAATTTAATTGGTTTAGTCATATGAAACATTTATTTAAATCAGGTATCTATTATATAGTTAAATCATAAAGCAAAATAATATCTATTAGTACTTAATGAAAATCTTAAATATATCTATTTATAGTTCAAATAAAAAGATATTTATTGTAATACTTAGCAAGTGAAAGAGGACTATTTATATATAAGCATTAGTATTCAAAGTTAGATATATACTTTTATATTTCTCTTGTTGGAATAACTTTTCATTAGTTTATTTACATATGAGTAGTTTCTAAAAATTATTATCAAAATGTATCCTAAAGCTTTTAAATCCTTAGCTTTAGACTCTATAAATATTTTTAGAGTAAAATAGATAAACTGATTTTTAGAATTTTATCTATTTTGCTTGATTTAACTATTAAAAGAATTTGATGCTTATTTTTTATTTTTCTTAAATATTTCTTAAATATAGAAAATATTTATTAAATCACTCCAGACTTTCAAATTTTTTCTACTTTTCTTTTTCTATTTCTAACTAATAAATTTTATATTCGAACTACTGATTTTTTTGTTCTTGCTCTTTATTAAATTTTTCCTATCTAGTCATGAAGTTATTTACTCGAACATTTTACTGTTCCTAATCTTGAAGCCTTTAAAATAAATTAGTTAGCATAAATTGCTAATCGCATTGGGAAAATAAATTCCCATCACTTTATAGCTACCTTTAATTAAATATATTATCAGCCTCACTCTAAAATTCTTTTTATCGAACTTCATTTTCATTGAGATGTAAATCAAAACTCTCATTTGACTTGGCTGATTCATTTTCTTGGCTACTTTTAAACATAAAAAGCTCTTGCTCAACTTATCTATTCATTTCTTAGGTTTATGTTTCTAATAACTGTGTCTTTTGCTCTTTCTATGCTGGCTAATTTCTTTACTTCTTAACCTTCCTTTTTTTATTTCTAACTGATTCATATTTCTATACTAAATTCTCACTCTCTTTCACTATTTAAATCAAACACAGATTAGATGATATTTTCCTGAACATTTTTGCGTTAAAAACACAATCTTACACTAATATCTTTGAATAGTAGCAGTATTGGATATCCTTAATCTTGGTGCACTATTTAAGTCCGTTATAACTAACCTTTTCTTTGTTGCCGTTAGATAAGTTTAGCATATTTCAAAACTTATAAAATTAATCATGTAGCCTCTAATAGTTTCACTTGTATAAAAGCAAACTGAATTTCTAAAGCGCACTTCGCTCTACATTTAAAGCATACCTTTTGCATCTAGAAAGATTGCCGCTAAGTCTTGCTCATTACAATTTTCTTCCACTAAAACTAAATTTAATTTTTATTCGCTTCGGATGTCTTCCATAGGTATTTAATTCTGTATACTATTAAATATCTAATCCACTTGCTCAAATCTCAGAAAATCTTTCATTTTCAAATTATAAAGTTATACTCGAGGCAAGCTTAAAAGCATGTCGACTATCTTTCGAGCAATTTCGATCTATAAGATATTTATAAAGTACCTTTATGTTCAAATGTTTATTTAAATAAATAGCATAATTTGATAATTTTAAGAGAGTATAATAAATAAAAATTAATAACCAAATAATAAAATCTCGAATATATTAAAGTTAATAGAGATATTGATAATTAGCTAAGTGTAGTTAGAGATCATATTATAATCTCTATATGCAAATCCTTTAATAGAAAATATTTTAATAACTTTTTTTAAGTGAAATGAGTTTAGAACTATAAATCTCAGATAAAATAAAGGAGTTGTTTGAATTTTTTTAAAGGAATACTTAGAGTAAAAATAGATTATACCAGTCTCTTTCGATTATTTATAAACTTAAATGAGTTAATAGATTTATTCCTATTTACTCTAGCTTATTCTTTTCTTAATTTTGACTAGCTTATAAAAATTATTTTCTTTCATTTAATATGAGCTAGGTTAAGAACTTTTATTTTAATTTCTCTTAAGGTAGATTATTATTCTAAAATACTTATTAATATTAGTTCTAAATATAACTGTACAAATAATCATTAAAGCCTTTGTTTAGTTTTATATTAGTTGAGACTTAGCTATTTAATCTAGAACTTTAGAAATATTTAATTTTTAGTTCTTAATTAATTTTACTGTTAACTACTTTAGTTTCTTTCATAAATTTATAAAGTGTTAGTATAAAGACATTCATAATATCATTTAAGCAGCTATATACAATTCCAACTAAAAGTATCAAATCTATTTATATATCCTTATAAAAGTATCCTTTAATTTTCTTTCTTCATTAATTAACTTTCAGATTTATTTAAGATAATTAACCATTTGTGATAGAAGATTAACGACATCATAGATTGTTATAACAATAATTAATAATAAAATCTCTAGTCTAATAAGCAAGATTGCTTATGTAAAAATTAAAAAGGTAAAAAGAATTATTTTTGGTTCTATTTAATTATCTTAATGTTAAGCTTTTATTTCCAAGTTAATAAAATTTATAGATATATAATTAATAAATTATTTATTAATTATAATAAAATATTTTAGATCTATGTCGTTTCAATGATTGAATTTAATCATAATTAGCAATTGTTTTTTAATTAAAAGGTAAGGCATCCTCTAAATCAATTATTAAATCATTTATTACATTTAAAATACAGTTTTAGGATATTGTGAATAATAAGGATATTTTAAATTCTTAAATTAATTAAAATTTTATATTTTCTCATTCTTTTCTTATAATATCATGCTGTTTTCTCTTTTACTTTATAAAAAAGATAAATAGCAAGCTTAACATACTCCTTTCGCATATGTATTTTGTTTTGTGTTAAAAATTGCATGCTTTTTTTACCTCTTTCCTTTTTTTATTACTTTCTTCTTCTTTACTATGTACTTCTAAAATCTATAACTAGTAAGGAATCTGAAGTCGTTTATCAAGAGGTCAACGAATATCAAAGAACATAAGAACAAGATTCATTATATAAAGAAGTATATAATTATTTTTATTTATATTTAAATTATCAAAAAAGATATAGAGAAGATAGTGTGGTTTCTTTTTATTTCTATTATTTCTTCTATATTTGTAGTTTATTACTTTATTTAGATTTTATTTAAATATTTGTAATAAAAAGCACAAGCAATTCCTAAATAAAACTGTATATAGGATTTTAGGATTCTAGTTATAATTGCTATAGCTAAATTTAATTTTTCGAATCTTGTAAATGTTTACGTATAAATTAGTTAAAGGAGCATTATATATTTATATTCTCTTAAAAAGCTAAAGTTCTTGTTAAATATCTTCTAAATTCATTAGATTAATGGCAGTCATTTAACAATACCTTAATAGTCTATTTAAAAAGGTAGAACAACTATTATATCTCAATTTGATAATTTTATTTATAAATATAAAAGTTAATTATAAGATAGATTTTTATATTTATGTATTATATTTATAATAATAATTTCCTAAATCTCAAAAGATATCACATTTCCATAATAAATCTTTCTTATTTATAATAACTAACTCAATTATCAAAAGTTAAAATATATCAAATAATAATGTAAAACTTGAAGAAAAAAAACTTGATAAATTCCTTATTTATCCTCTACTTTTATAAAGCAATAAATCAAATTTTGGAAAAGACAATAATAAGAAATTTTTATTTCTTAAGTATTGAATTATTTTCCACTTGATATTGATTATTTATTTCATAAGAATATCGATAAGCTTTACTTAAAAAATTAATTCTTATTTAATATAAAATCATATTTCAATTTTTTGAAAAGTGAATAAGGTGGAAATTTCAATAGGCTTTTCACTTATTCTTTATAGCAACTTAATAAAAAACTAAAAGAATCTTAATATAATTTTAAAGATTTTCTATTATCTTGCCTGTTAATGATATATTTTTTATTTTTATAGTTGATTTATTATATTTCAAAACTTTATCATTCTATTTAATAAAATTCATATAAGGGTAAATTACCTTCTTTATTGAATAAAAATTAGAATAGAATTAAGTAAGCATATTTAATTAAACAGCTTATTTAGCTATAGAACTTTACATTAATTATTAATGTAAATAATTAATAATTATATTAGCAATAATCCTAAATTTTCTATTTTATCTTTAATTATAATTATAGATTGAATCTTAATTATGTAAGAAGCTAATAAAAATTTTAATTAGTTTAAATCAGCATCATTGAAGGATAAATTTAGTATCTTATATTTATTAATCCTTCATGCTTTTGTATTCTTTATCATTATCCAAAATAAATAGTTCTTAAACCATTTAAGATATGCAAACCAATTTAACTACCATTTGAATAAAAATCTTATTCATTTAAATAAATGACATTCCAATTAAGCAAAGTTTGAAAAGATTGAAAATAAAGACTTGAAAGTTTAAGAAATTCAATGAATTAATAAAGCTTCACTTAAACCTCTTAATATATAAATAATATAAATCTAAAATATCTATTTTTTAAAGAATACTATTTTTTAATCCATTTTTGCTGTGCATTTGATAATTTTTAGCTTAAAATAATACAAAAAATTTCTAAAATAACTAAAATAGACGAAGATCAAAATTTAATCAACTAAAATTCTACTATAGCTTTCAATGAATATTATAAAACTTATTACATACTAAGCATACTTATTACGAAACTATATATTTTTATTATTTTAATTTATAATTTATTTTAAATTTTTTTATTTCTAACTTATTTTAAATCATCATTTTTAAGTGATATAATTTTATTTATCAACATGATAACTAGTCATATAATAATTAGATTGATAATTAAATTTTATTTTCATAGTTTAATATTCTAATTAAAAAATCTTTATAGTTTTTGTATTATAAATCATAATTATTTAATATAAGCTAAATTTTTTAAATATCATAATATGAATTTAATTTAATTTATGTTTTTAATAATATAGATTAAATTAAATTAAAAATAAGCAGAAAATGCCTTATATAAAGATTAGATAATTATTATGTATTAAATATATTAGGAAAAGACAAATTTTAAATATAATTAAATTTAATAGAATTAGGATTTATAATTACTTTTGATAATGTATAAAAGTAAAATTATACTTATATTTTTTAAATTTAAATTTATTTTATTTCTTTATTATATATAGATGCAGTCTATTTTTTTCTTTGATTTGAATATACAAAAAATTATTTATTTAATATACACATAACTCAAATAAAATTTCTAAGAGTTAGTTTTAAATAACTATTTTAATTTCCTAAATCATATATGATTGATTTAAATAAATATAGATCTAAACTAAAAGACAATAATTAAATTCTAATAAATTAACTCTAAAAACTAGTAATTAATTATTTAAAAAGGAAAATAATTTAACTAAATTCTAAGAAACATTTTAACTACTATAATCTAATTGCTTATATAACTAATCTAAATAAATTTTTAATTATTTGAAATATTATAATTCTATTATTTATTTTATTTTACCTAATCTAGAATAAAAAATTTTAATTTATCAAACCAAGAATAATTTTAAATTAAAAAAAACTTTAAAAGAGCATCTTTAAAATAATTTAAAAATGATATTTAAAAAATATTATACAGACTTAAGTAAGTTAAATAAAAAAATTTGAATAATATAAGATTAAATTATATTAAATATAAAAATTTAATTATTTAACTAGTTTAATAGAAATAATTATAAATTTAGTTGATCTAATTAAAAAATATACTAATTAAATTAATATATTTATCTTATAGGTATTTATATTAAAAAATAAAATTTAAATCTTATAAAAAGAATAAAAATTTAAAAATATGTACATCGAGTACAGAAGGTTTAGAAAAATTAAAGTGATAATTAGTGTCTAAATCTTTCATTTATATTATTTTATTACTAACTAGACTTTAGAAACTTTAAAACTTGCATAATAAATAATTAATTTTAAATTTTAAAATTACAAAAGTTTATTATCTGTAGGTAACTTTGAGTTAAAAATAAGAAAAAACGAAAAATAACTTTAGAATTAATTTTTTAATTTTAATAAAATATTAAGATTTTAATTAATATTATTTTATTTTATTAATTTAAAAATAAAATATATTTAAAAAATCTGAAAATGGTTTAATTTCTAATCATTTTTATAACTCACTTTTTTTGAACTTTTTCTTATATTCTCATCTCCAAGCTTTTTTCTTGTATCTTTTTTCTCAGTGCATTTCTTATTCTCAACTTCTTAATGGAGTATCTTGATTCATTATCTAATAATAAGTAAGTATTGCTAATTAAAATGTCATTGATAATATTAAATTAGAATATGAGTTGAATAAAAAAATTAAGCTTATTTAATGTTTGCTTATATTATTTTATATTATTTTGAATTTTTTTTAATATTTAAAACAATATTTTATTTATATTTGCTCTATCATCCGTTTTATTAAAAAAAATTTTAATTAATTAATTAAGATTAATAAATAAAATAAAAAATAAAAAAAATATGGAACTTAAAAATTTAAATCCTATTACCGCGCTCAAGTTAGTCTCAGGACAGCAAGAGATTGTGGTTAAGGGTTTGGATAAGGTTCACTCCTTATAACAACTAATATAACTATAAAACTAAAATAACCAAAATCAACTCATTGTTTTAACTTAATAATATTTTGAAACTTTTGATTTATATCAGTCATAAATGTATTAGATCTACAAGAATATATTTGACTAAATTAGCAAAAATTACTTTCCGAAGAAAAATAACAAAGCAGAACTTATATGTGGAATGAGATTGAACTTTAAGAAAAATATTATTATTTATTTCTTAAATGAAAAAGACCTTAAAAAATTTATTAATGATCATAAGAATATAGAAATATTAGATAGCCAATCTGGACTTAAACTCCTCTTTTAAATCTAAGAAAAAATCTATTTGAAAAACCTTAACTTAGATAAATATAAGATTACCATTTTACCAACTTAGCCAATTAGCCTCCAGGATATTCTTATGATTTTTGATTAAATCCTAAATATCTAAATAGTTGAAATACAACTAGATAATGAAAAGCAGCAAGAATAAGATATAACAAAAATTAGAACTTTTACATTACTTGTTAAATTGGCATAAGAATAAATAAATAAACTTCCAAACATCATACAATACTTAGATATAAAACTAAAATTAAGACATAAAAAATAAATATGTTGTTTATTCTGTAATGAAGAAGGTCATCATTTTAAATACTGTAGCAAAATTATAGGATAAAAAATTTAAACATTAAAAAAATAAAGGAAAGGTAAAAACAAAACCTAGATTTTGGATATAAATATAAAAATTTAAGGCTTGGAATAATAACTAAAGATTAATATAGAAAATGAAACTAAAAACTAAAGCAATTAAGCTCAACAAACTGAAATAAATAAGTAGATATATGCCTCTTATAACTAAAATAATATTTAAATTGACGACATTTTAGAACCCAATTAAGCATAGTAAGATTTTCAATCTTAACTTAATCTTAAGAATCTGGAACTGCAGCTCAACTAAGAATCTTTTTATGCAGAAAGTTAAAATACCATAAATCTAAGTAGATAATAGGAAAAGACTAAAAATTTTGGGTAAAAAGAGGATTAATAGTTTATTATTTTGAATAATAACTCTTAAGAACCATAGAATATAGAAAGAAATAAAGCAAGTAGTATTTATAGCTGGGACTTAGAAACAAAATAAGCAAATCACCAAGAATAAATCTGAACTATTCTAAACTTTAATTATTATTATAAGAATAATTATATTAGTTATGCAATAAATAAGATTAATATCGTTATCAAGAGAAATTAAATGAATAAATTTCTAATCAAATTAATATAGTTAAAAAATTAATTAGTGGAAAATTAATTCCAAATTGACAACTTAGAATATATAGAAACAAAACAAAATAAAAAAATATTAGCTATGGAAGAAAAAATTTAACAATTATTATAAATCCAAGATAACTATAAACTAAATAATGAATATCTAATTGAGGATCTAGATAATTAAAATGGACTAAATGAACAATTAGAATAAGAGATTGAAAATTTAAATCTTAATTATGAAATAGAAATAGAACAGTATTTGAACAAAATAGTAAAAATAAAATAATAAAAAAGTTAAATAAAATAGGAATTAAATGACAAAAATTTAGTAATAAAAAATGTTGAAAATAAACTAATATCAATACAATAAGAAAACCAAGCTTTAAAAATCTAAAAGTTAGACTTATATGAAAACTATTAAATTAAGATGAATCAGAATGAGGAAGAAACTTAATTTGCTATAAGAGCAAATGCAGAAAAAGATCATTAAATTAAAAGAAAAGAAATATTTATAGAATAATAAAAATAGAAGATAAACTATTTAGAAAATATCAACATTAACCTAAGGTAAAACCACTAGTAAAAACAAAAAATAAAATTTGATTTTAAGAATACCAAATAACAAAAACAAAAAATTAGCACTTTATTCTGTTATCTCTTGAACGAACAATAACAAACCAAAATATAGTAATTAGAAAATAGATCTTAATTACTTTAACAAAAATTTAATATTAAATAGCAAAATGATATAGAAATAGAGAAATACGATAAATACTAAAATAAAATAAAATAAAAATAGATCTAAACCTACAAAAAAATTAAAATTGGAAACATTAAATCTCTTAAAGTCAATAATTAAACTTAAAAATTTGATGAAAAAACTGAAAATAATCAATAAGAAAAAAAGCATAATAAAAATTGATAATTGAAAAATACTAAAAAATTGGAAAAAAAAATTAAGAAATTTTAAAGAATAAGCTTAAACATGCCTTAAATAAATTACTAATAATAATGGTTAAAGATACATATAAATGATTAATTAAAAGCCTATGTGGAAGATACAAAAAAGAAAAAGCGATATATAGAAACATATATCGATTATAAGCTAGAAAAAATAATTCCATAAAAACAAGCATAATTTCATTTCTTGATGAAGTTAATAAAACAAAATAAAAAATTTCTAAGTATTTAAACAATTAATGATAAAATGACACTGTGTCTTTGTGCTGGCAAATTAAATGGTGGTATGTAATCATAAAATTATTCATATATTAGTCAATAAAATTTAAGAACACAATATAACTAACAAAATAATCCTTAATGAATAATGAATTAAAATTAAGATTACTAAAAATATATTCACTTAAGAAACAATCTTACTAAATTCGAAAAAATATAATACAACTACCTAGATGAATATTATTAACTTTTTCCCAATTTTGAATAATTTAATTAATTTAATTATAAACTAGATAATCCAAACATGTTCAGAGAAAATTAAAAAATGATTTAAAGAAAAGAAAAAATTTTAAAAATAGGATCGTTTAATATAGGTGGAGGATATTTCGACAAAAAAGAAATAATATTTGAATTAATTAAGAAACATAATCTCAACATTATTCTATTATAAGAAACTTTTATTAAAAAAGAACCAAAAACCCTACATAAATCTTTTAATTAATTCTTCTTGCCAGGTCTTACTTAAAAAGCAGGTTTAATTTCTTTCTTTAAAAAGGACCTAGACGTTCAAGAAATATTACTTGAGGAAAATTTTAATAGGATCTAAGCATTTATTTTGGATGAAATTATAATAATAAATGTTTATCTTCCCACTAGTAATTATACTCAACAGTTCATAAATGATTGTTACTTAAACATAGGAAAAATAATATAATAAAATTAGAATAAACATTTCATTATTGCTGGAGACTTTAATGCGCACCTATATAATTATGATAATTAAACAGATACAGATCTCTAATTATTTAATTTTACATAAGCTAATGAACTCATAGATACAAATTAAAAATAAATTCCCACACATTAAATAAAATAAAACAAAAGACAATAAATCATTGACTATATCTTCTTAGACTAGGACTTAGAGTAATCAACAAAATACATATTCACAGTAGATAAAGAAACAGGAGTTAATACTGACCATTATCTCTT
Organism: Loxodes magnus; assembly: GCA_946699065.1. Taxonomy (NCBI): domain Eukaryota; phylum Ciliophora; class Karyorelictea; order Loxodida; family Loxodidae; genus Loxodes; species Loxodes magnus. The sequence goes on along the minus strand of CAMPDV010000399.1, from coordinate 53,512 downwards.
AGTACTGAATATAATGCTAAAATAAATGACGGTTAATTTAAATGCAGAAAATTAGTAAATAAGAATGATATATAATCTAAATAAACTGTAAGACTAAGAAAAACTATAATTATATAAAAACTAATTCCTTGGTGCTTATGATTTTTTTGAAAATAATATATAAAATTTGAATTTATCGTTATAATACAGATTTATTAAAAATTTAATCCACATTGCAGCTCTTGAGATACTTGATCAAAGACAGTAAAATCAGCCAAAACTGCCTTCATCTGTAGTGATATAAATGAATAAAGCCAGAAATGCAAGAATATAATATATAAATAAATTAAACTAATTTAACCGTATGAATGATGAAGTCATCTAAATGAAATTAGAGGCAAAAAGGTAAAAGAAAAAATTCGTAAAAATGAAGAATGCCATGTGAAAAAATATAAATGGATAAAAATAAATAAATTTGAACGGTAATAACCAGGAAATGGCTAAGCAAGCAAATAAAATTTTCAATCCTAAAAAAGCTCTAAATATGAATCTCAATTCAAATTAGACAGAATAATTTATTAAAAATTGAGAAAGTGTATTAAACTAATATAAAGATACTAATCAATAAGAAATACTTAAAGAAGTAATAAAAATAGATGAAATCTACAAACAAAATAAAATTCTTTAATAAAAAATAGCATAATCATGGAGTAAAATAATATACTAAGAAGTTGCTGATATAATAAGATACCTCCCAAATAATAAAGCTGCAGGTTTTGATTAAATACCAAATGAATTAATTAAATATGCAGGACATGAACTTTGAAAAATTTTAACAAAATTCTATCAAAACTGCTAACGCGATTAATTAATCCCTGCCGAACTAAATAAAATTAAAACAATAATGATCCATAAAAAAGATTCCAAATATGATTGAAAAAATTATAGACCAATAGCAATTATAAATACAATCTAAAAAATATTCGACAAGATAATATCAAACCATATATATAAAGATGTAATTGAGTAAAACCAAATTAATAAAGACTAAAAAGGATTCATAAAGAAAATGCAAACTACAATAAACATATGACAAATATAATAGATAATGAATCATTATTAAGAAAGTAAGAAAAAAAAGGAAGAAAATGAATCGTTGATTTTTACCTTGATTGATATTGAGAAAATGTTTGATTCTATAAATCACTATTTACTTTTTAAATAACTAGAAAGATTTAAAATAGCCGATAACTTAATAAAAACATTGAAAAACATATATTCTCAAGTACAAATACACTTTTAACTAGAAGACTAAATCACTAGAAAAATAGACTACAAAAATGGTATACTTTAAGGAAGCTCATCAGGACCTATACTAGCCATAATTTATTATGATATTGCTATGTAATACTTAGAATAATATAATAAATTAGGATACAAGATAGGAAATACATAATACTCAAAATTAGCATGAGCTGACGATTTATTATTAGTCTCCAACAACGCTTAAAGAATGTAATAATTAATAGATCAAACTTAAAGAATATTCAATATAATAAAATTAAAAATAAACTTAATAAAAACCGAATGCATTAATATTAGTAAAGAGAAATAAGAGAACTAAAAAAAATTAGATTTGAAAATATAAGGGAAGCTAATTTAATAAAAGAAAACTGTTGAATATTTAGGATTCACAATTGATTAGAATAATTAATTAATTACACATATACAAAAAGTATAAAATAAATATTAGTAGGCCAAGTACTTATTTTAATAGAAATTTTACAGCAGATTTAATAAGACGATCCCAATTAATTTCAAAAATTTATTCAGATTATTTATTCTACCTAAATTAGAATATGGTGCTGAAATAATTCCATATAGTATACAAACTGGAATAACAAAGGTGAAAAATTAAATACATGTAAGTTAACGATAAATTATAAGATAATATATGAAAATGCCATAAGCATCCTGAAATGAGTTACAACACATAGATTTTAACTGACTTGGATTTGAATAAATAACTGCAAAAAGATATTTTAAATTTTATAGAAAACTAAATGACTTATATAATCAATAGTAATAATCTAAGAATAAAGATGAAAAGTTTATCCAATTATTCTAAATAAGTTAAAAAAATAAGACTTAATAACAGAAATAAATTAAAAAAATGTAAAAGAAATTTAAAATAGATTTAAAAGCTTTATAAAATCTAAATATGATGTAATTCGATAAAAAAATTGATGTAAAAATTAAAGAACAATTTTTTAATTAAACAATTTAGAGAATAACAAAAACAACAAAAAAAAGAAAAAAAGAAATGATCACAGCAAAAATTATAACAAAGTAATTCAAAAATGTAGAAAAATTCCCAATTATAACCTACTTTTTATTGAACAAAGAGAAAATGCAACCATCAAAATTAATATTCAGACTGAGAACCTAACTACTTTTTTTTAGAAGTGATCTTCAAGAAAGACATATTCCTTAAGAATATGATTAATGCTTATGTCAAGAAAAAGAGACATTCTAACACATATTCAAATGTAAATACTACAAAACAACTATAGATAATATTAAAACCTAAATAGATAAAATTATTAAAAGCAAAAATAAAGCGTAAAATAATATAAACTAAGCAAATATTTATGAAAATATAGAACAAGAGCTCTTAGAATATAATTAAAACATAATAAATTAAATATTTTGCTAAAAAGACTATATGAATCAAATTGATAGAATAATAAAATCTACATGAAGCAGAATAAAATAAACATGAAAACAAATATATTCTTTCTAAAACTTAATGAAAATAAGACAAGTAAATCTAATCTTAATGAGACAAGAAGAAATACTACAACATTTTCAAGAGTACTTAAAAGTAGAAGTGTATTGAGTTTAGACTTAAAACTTCAAAGCTATTAAGCAAACTATATTATTTTTAATTTAATTTTAATTTAAAAATAAATAAAATATTTAAATAAAGAAATATTAATTATTTGAATAATGCTATTTGTTTTGATTGTATATTTTAATAAAATAAACCTTATAAAACATATTAAAATTATAATTTTGAATTTAATTAAAATTTATTTATTTCAATTTTAATATATTAAGATTATTAATAATTTATATTAAATAAACTATTAGAAAATATCATTTTAAATATTTTAATATATTTTACATCACTTTTATTTTATTACTTTTGACAATCTAATCTATATTATTTTTAAATTTTTGCTTTAGTAGTTTTGCTGCTTTTTACAAGAAATTAAGAAAAATTACTTATATGAATTTAGTAAGAAATAAATTATAAAATTTTCTTATTTTTTGTTTTTAATTGGAAATAAAATGAATCTAAAATGTTTAAACATTTTTCAAACATTTTTAGTATTTTAAAACTTGCTTTTTTTTATTATAAATAAATAAATATTTAAGTATTTTTTTATTTGAAATTTTCTATAAGTTTATATTTTTATGACTTTTAAAATTATATTTAACTTTCCATTTTTAAATTTTATATATATATTATTCCTAATTTTTTCATCAAAAAATTTTGATAATTTCATAGTTTTTTATTAAATTATTTAATAAAAATAAATTGTTTTACTAAAACTTAATATATATGATTTCTAAAATTATATTTATTACTTTAATTATTTTTATTGCCTCACAAATCTATAGAAATAAACTCTCTATTGACTTAATAATTGAAATAATTTATTTTTTATTTTTTATAAAAAACCAACTTGACTCATATCTTTCTACTATTAATAAAATTTTATAAATTTAATTAAAAATTTGTTTTATTTTATAATTTAAATAAAAAATAAAATCCTAAAAGAATAAAGAAATTTTATAAGCATAATTAAGTAAAAATTATTTTGAGTAACTAGTTTTAAAAATATTTATATTTTTTATTTGTAGACCCTTTTACAATAAGTTTTTCAACAAAAACAATACTATAAACGTTATATAATCTCAGAATTTCAATCTCACCTTTAAGTTTTGTATTTAATTTAAATTTTTATTAATTAATCCTATTTTTTATTTTTATTGTTTGAAGCATTGTAATTTATCCCATTCATTATATTTTTTAATTTATTTTCTAAATTGTTGAAAATATTTTAAGCTTTACAATAAAGATTTGGATATACACGAATATATTTATAACTCGTTCACTGGTCTACTATCTCTTTTATTTACCAAATTCATATATTGATAAATAAGTTACATAATGAGTTTCTTATTAAATCAATTCTTATATTTTCATACTGAATTCATTCTGAGTATTTTTTAATTATGCATGCAATTTGTTCAAAATGATTTTTATATTATTCCAATTTTTATTCGCTTTAAAAAATAGTTTGAAAATTTCCAAAGATAAAAATAAAATAAAGAAAAAAACTTAATGAAATTAAGGTCAATTTTTGAATACAGCTTTTCTTTAAGATCCAAATTTTATCTTGTAATATAATGAGGCATTTTGAGTTCCTAATACACAAGCAATTTTTACTAAAGTACTTATTAAACTATATAAGTTAAAAAAATTCTTTAATTATTATAATTTTTACATCTTAAGTAGGTTTAACACTAGCTTAATAATTCTATAGCAAACTTGAATGTTTTAATATTTTATTATAAGCAACTAAATTTTCTTTGAAATGCTTCCTTTAAGATAGGTATACGAGATGCTTGGATTTAAATTATAAAAAGTTGTATGCATCAATCCTTTCTAGTTTAATAAATTAAAATTTAAGAAATTAAGAGTATTTTATAAGAATTGATGCTTAATCTTACATATCAATTCTAATCTTTAACTCTAAAATCTGGTTTTAATATTTTTGAAATTTATCTTTATCTAGATCTTTGCAATTAGAAGCAGAATTTATAATTCTGTTGTTTACATAAACTTTAGATTTTATTAAGCTGAATGTTAATTTTCCTATTTTAATTATTTTATTTCTTTTAACAACCTTTTTATTTTTTACTCGAATCCCCGAAGTTATTAAAGTGATTTTATCAATACTTAAGAAAAGAAACTAATATTGCCATATTTTCCAAAATTTTAATATTTCTTAGAAAATAGACAAAACTTAGTTAATGAAACAATTCTTTAGGTATTTTTAATGCATTATTTTAAAATAATAGAGGAAGTTAACTTGCTGATTAAAAGTTCATAACTTAGACTTAACTCACTCAAGTATAACTATTAGAATTATGTAATATGAATTTATAGTTAATCATTAAAAGTAAAAATATTAAAGAGACTCATATTAGATAAATTCAATCCTTTAACTTCATTCTAAATTCTAGATAAAATTAGTACAATTCCTCAGTGGGATTATTTATTTTAAGTAAGCTTTTATAAAAATTAATTAGAAACTAATTTTAAATTAAATTGCTTCATTTAAGATTTTATTTTATTTTAATAAACTTAATAAAATAAATAAATAATTAAATTAAATAAGTATCAGACTCTGTAATTACGGGCATACCTAGTTTACTCTACTCAACTCTGAATCTAAATTTCGATTCTCCATGACATAGCGATATGTGACTACATTTACTAACACGTTAATAAATCAAGTTGTTCTTTTAAAAAAGATGAGGATATGAAAAAACTTAGAAAAAAGAAAAGCAAGAAGTAATCTTGGAGATGTGAACATAAAAAGCAAGAAATTTTACTAGAAAGAAATGTGCTCAAGTGATATTTGTCTCTATATTATGAGAAGAAGGATAAATTAGGATGAGATAATTCAAGTTTTTAGTTTGAGTTTATTTTAGATTTTTAAGAAAAGCAATAAAATCATTACTTTTATTTAAATAATTTTTCTAAGTCTTATCATTTTAAAATAATTCTTCATAAAATGAAGACTAAGCAAGAATCCATTTTTAATTAGAACAAAATACTAACAATCAGATTTTTATGAGATTTTAGCATATAGAACATCATTTAATTCATATAATATTTATTAATTTTATTTGATAAAAGAGCTTTAATCTAATCATTAGCTGAAATTAGGCTTAAAGTTTATCTAATTATTTTTAATTTATAAAAAATGATATGGTTCTATCTTATTTGACTTCATAGACTAAAAAATTTCAATTTAGTTTAAAAAAATCATAGAAGAAAATAAATTTAGAATAACTTATGATATGCAAACATTTTAAAGAATAAATTCCATTTCATTCTAAATGCTTATATTCCTTAATATTTATATTTTATTAAATTTCTAATTCTCTATTTCAATCTAAACTAGCCATATTAAAAGCTATTTTTGCATTTATCAAAAATAATTAAATTAGAGCTCATTTAGAAAATTCCTACTATGATATTTTTATAAATCTTGCTATGTAAGTCAACTAAAATTATAATAAAAATTATTACTAAATAACTTAAGTCTAAATTATCTATTGCTTTACTCTTTTTTATTAAGAAACCAAGATTGAGGAAAGAAATCCTTTGAATATTTATTTTTGAATTTTTAAATTTAAATACAGGGATATAGCACCTCTTTCATAAGCATAACTTTAATTAATTTGAAGGAAATAAATTATAGATTTTTATTTAGTCAATAAACTACGGTAATTACTATATAAAGCAAAAGAACGAATAAAATAAAAGAAAAACTAAATAACTCATATTAATAAATTATTAATAAACAAATTTTATTAGATCCCTAAGCAAATTCTTTATAACTAAGAATATAGACATTATTATTAATGATAAAACTAAGTTTAAAGAAAAAAAGCAAAACTTTTGCAAAATTTAAAAAAATGAAATTTAACTTTGTATTAATAGATTATTTTAGATGTATTTATTTTTGTTAATTATATTCTAAATCATGCTTATTTCAATAAATTTAGTTTTTTTAAATGAATTATAAAATTTAACTTTTCTTTCAAATAATTTTATGTGTAGATGAAAACAATAATGCCTTTGAAAGTGAAATAATTCTTATATGATTAAAAGTTGTTTGCTTTCTAAAGCATTTAAGCTAATATTAAATATAAAAGAAAATAAAGGAAATTGTTTAATTATATATTTTTAGCGAAGGAAGTCAATTTATTATTAAATTAAATTAAATTAAATTAAAGTGTTAAAGAAGGATCGTCTACTTAAGAGCTTCCTACTTCCCTATCCAACCAATAGGAACTTGATCTCTAGGTGGTCTTCTCCTCCCTTCACTGTCAAGTTTTCGGAATGGTTGTCTCTTCATATAGCTTGCTTTCTTCTTATAAATTTCTCCATTCCTGGCTGGGTAAAATTAGGTTAGGTCATTCCATATTTTCTATTAAATCTTCTTTCTCTTCCAGCATCGTCTCCATAGGTGGTCTGTTCTCCTGCAGATGTAACATTTTTTCCTAAAATATTTCTCTTTAGTTTGCTCAATTGGCTTATTATTCTCTTATTCGATCTCCATTGGGATAGATTGCATAGCCTATTATTTTACACTTGTCTCTAATTTTTCCAATTTGATATGAATATTTTCATTCGATTCGTATAATTGTTCCAGCTGCCTATCGAATTCGTCAATTCTGATATTCATTGCAGCCTGGTTTAAGTTTCTAGGAGCATGGGTTTCCTCATCTTCTAAATGCTCTTGCTGTTCTTAAGCTAGTTCTTCAATCTGTTTTTCCAGATCTTTATTTTTTCCTATTAATGCTAAGATAAGCTTAGCCATTTCCTCCTTCGTCATTCCTAAGATTTGTTCTTTATTGAGATCTCCGAGGTCCATGTAGGGGTTGAATGTCCTAATCTAGGCCTGAAAGTTACTAATCTTTTGCTTCTTGGGAAGGTCTTCAGTCGATATTGTTGCATGTTAGTGTTTCTAGGGTTGTCTGGGGGTGTTGTTTAGAGTTGCTCCTATATGGTTTAAGAAGAAGGTTTGGTTTTGGAAGATGACGTGTGGTGTTTAGAAATTTAGGTTTCCTGTTTCCTCTCTTCCTTTTTAGCTTAGAAAGAGGTGGTATAGAAGCCCTTTTTGAAACCTTCTACCATATTTTTTTATAAGTCAATTTATTATAAAATTTTTCTTACATCTGGACAATTATTATTATAGAAAAATTAAGCTGATTATAAAAAGCTATACTTTATTTTAAAGATACAGTCTCTTTTTTTCAAATAAATAAATAATTATAGAAGAAAATCCACTATCATCTGCATCATTAAATAAAAACATTATCTAAACTCTATTTAGTATAAAGTAAAACAAAAATTTAGAAACCAAATCATATAATAAATTGAGCAGAGGTAAATTTTACTATGAATTTTTTTCAATTAAAACACTAGTTAGAAATTTAAATTAAAGGTTAATCAAAAAGTATTCTTAAAATTTCATTTTTCTTTTGCCTTCTTCTGAAAATAAAAGCATAAATAGCACATCTAACATACTCCTTTTGCATAGTGTATCTTGTTTTTATGTTCACATTCACGCTTTCTTCTTGCATCTCTTTCCTTTCTAGGCAGGATTCTCTTCTTTTAACTGCACTACTTGATCTTTTAACTAAACAGGAACGGGAAGGTGTTTAGAGATTGGCCAGTTTGAATCAAAATTCAAGTTAGAGTTAAGAAGACTAGGCATGCCTGTAATTATATACTCTTAGACTTGTTTCATTTTATAATAAATTAATTAAATGAAGAGTTTATATTAATTAAATAGAATTGCTTTATGATTTTTATTTATTAATATAAGTATTAAGATGCAAATAAATCTTTATCTTAAGCTGTACTTAAATGAACAAACCAATTTGATGAGGTTAAATTTCAATTTACCAATAAATTAAATTTATGGATAAAGAATTTAAACTATTTTACTATTTAATCATTATCTTCATATCTGTACTTAGCTATATCTAGTTTGTACTAATACTTAGATATATTAAATTGTATATTTTGTTTCATAATAAAATAGTGATATGCAATATAAGTCTTCGAAGTATAAAATAGTAGTGAGTTTTGTAGGAGATTTAAATTAGATGCTACTTTTATTTATCTTATATTTTGTGACTACTTTGTTAGACTTATAAATGCTCCCTTTTATACCTATATAGTAAATTAAAATGCTAAAATATGAGTCTCTATTTTATACCTAATTAATATAAATTAGAGCTATATCGAATAAAATAAACTTTAGAGATCGTTTATCATTTCCGAATTTTAGAACTATGAGATTATAAATTTGACTGCTTAAATCAGAGTGGTTTATCTACAAGATCACAAACTAATAATTGACTATAATATCCTTTTATCAATTTAATATTTGAAGTGAGAACAAGATATGTTGAGAAGCTAAGATTAAATAAGAAAAGCTAAAAAGATTACTTAAGTAAACTAAATGAAGTTCTTAATTTATTCTATTATAAAAGTATTTCTTTTAGTAAAAATACTTGTAACTACCTTATACACTAATTAAACTTAAATTTATTAAACAGAAATGAAACTAGCTTAGTTTATATTTATCCACTAAGCATCAACTATCTAAATTAAATAATTTCATATAAATTCATTATTTAATTTATTATAAAATAAAACAAGTCTAAGAGTATATAATTACAGGCATGCCTAGTTTCCTTAACTCTAACTTCAATTTCGATTCAAACTGGCCAATCTCTAAACTACTTCCTGTTCCTATCTAGATATAAAATCAAGTAGTTCATTTAAAAGAAGAAAAGCCTGCTCAGAAAGGAAAGAGATGCAAGAAGAAAGCGTGAAATTGTGAACATAAAAACAAGATACACTATGCGAAAGGAGTATGTTAAACATACTATTTATGCTTGTATTATCAGAAGAAAGCGAAAGAAGAAATGAAACTATGAGTGAAGATATGTTTGCTAACTAATTTTATAATTATTATGCTAGTTATTTTTTAAGATTCTGATTTTCAAAAGATTGATGCATTAAACTTAAGGAAATCAATATATTTTATTCTACATTATATTTAATGAATTTCTTTATTATAACAATCATATATCAATATCAATGATTCTAATATTTGATTCATAGTAATAATCATTCTTCAAGAATTGACTTTTCTAGTACTTATTAAAATTAAATTGCTATTTTTCATATTTTGGATAATCCTTTGAACTTATATTTCTAAAAAAATTAAATTTCCTTTAACTTTCCATAATTAAGCTGTAAGTGATTGTAATTATAATCAAACGACTGAACTTAAAATACATAAGATTCTATTATTTTATAAAATTTAACGAATGATTCATGATGAGTAGAGTTTTTAGATTATTATTTAGCTTAATTTATTTTCTTAATCATAAACATCTTTAACTTTAATCGAATGTTTTTATATAAGAACCTTTAAATAAAACTTTTATTTATTACCTATTTCCCTCATATTTTTAAAATAAATTAGAAACTAATTTAATATTAGCAACTTTCATTTATAACACTCAACTCCAAGTGTATAAAAACAGAAATATTAATATATGACATTATATTTATTAAATTTATTTTCAAAGAAGTAATATTAAGCTTTGAATGAAATAAACACTATTTTATTCATCTATGTGTTGTCTATAATTAGATTAATACTTATTCATTTAGCTCTCTAAATTTTTTATTTTTGTCATTTGAATTTGTAATTTTTATATTAAATATTGATCATCTGATACTTAAATGACTATTTAGAAATAGCATGAAGGCTACTTTTATCTTAGCATATAAAGCACTCAGTTACTAATATGAGATATAATATAACTACTTTAAAAGATTTTATTTTAATAATTCAAAAATAACCATGCTCTAACTGAATACGAATAGAATACTAATAAATTAAAAATTTAATAATCATAGTTTTAATTCTTCTTTCGCTTTCTTCTGTTAATGAAAGCATAAATAGCATGTTTAACATACTCCTTATAATGTGATTTCGTTCTTATGTTCACAATTTCATGCTTTCTTCTTACATCTCTTCTAAGTAGACTTTTCTTCTTTTAAATGAACTATTTGATTTTATATCTAGATATGAACAGGAAGATGTTTAGAAATTGGTCAGTTTGAATTTAAATTTAAGTTAGAGTTAAGAAGACTAGGTATGGCTGTAATTATGAATTCTTAGACTTATTTAATTTCATAATAAATTAAATGATTACTTTATATGAAAAGGTTTAAGTTAGATAATAGATGCTTAGTAGATTAATATTAAAAACTAATTAATAACAAATAGAAGCTTTATTTATAATTTAATATTATAATGATAATGATTAATAGTTAAAGCTATATGAAGATATTATTGTTTTGTGATGCTGTTAAGTAAAAGAATCTTAAGTTTAGTTAATTAATTATAATTGTATATTTAAGTATTTTAAGTGTTTTGCTATATCCTTTATAAAATAAATCTACTATTTATTTAGAAATATAAGGTGCAAATGTAAGAACTAGTTTGCTTACTAATTTATACTTAAAACATCAGAATAGTTTACTTTTTACTTAGTCTAAAGGCTAATAAGGTATTTATAAAATTAAAAACATATATTGTATTAAAGCTTTTATGAGTGCAAAGCTTATAAAATAGTTTAAGCAATAATAGTTTGAAGCTTTATACTTATTTGATAGATTAGGATATATTTAAAGATCTAATTATGCCTTTGCTATTTAAGATGCTTTAAATATCTAGATAGGTGGGTTTAGCTTTTAATAAAATAGATTTATCTTTAATCAATTTATTAATTAGCTTAATTTATTATCTAGAGATTATTAGTTTCAGTATTCTAGTCTATTCTAAATTTAGATTTATAATCAAGGCATTTCGATTTTCAAATCTGTATTTAATCATAGTATTTATTATAATTGTTTATTTATAAATGCATAAGTCTTAATAGCATTTATAAATAAAAAAGAAATTAGAAGTTAATAAAATCTAAATAAGCTAATAGAATATGTCAAATAGCTAGTAACTATTGTTTGATGCATATAAGTTTAGCATGCTAAATCTACTATTACAATTCATAAACTAATTGCAGCAAGATTTTTTTCAAAAGCTTGCATAATTAGAGGTAAAATTTTAAATTGCTTCTATAAAGATAAATATAAGAAATCAAGTTAAATATGCTTTAATTTTAAAATTTATGAATTTTAGAATGAATCTAGTGATTTAAGTAGCATTACTGTAAGAAAATGCAATCAGTTCACGTTCTTATATTTCTCTTACGTAAATTTTATAATTTACTTTAATTATTCAATAAATTCCTTAATTATTTATTTAATTAAAAAAATATTTCGTATAATTTGAATACTTATTTTAAAACTTAATCTAAGAATCCTTATTTTATGAAATTTTTTAAACTCTAAACTATTTTATAAAGTTTTTAACTTATTTCTTATAAATTTAAAATACATTTGTATTTATATATTTTAACATATTTAACTATTAAAAATTAAAAAATTGTTAATAATGCAAAACTATAATGTATTTTGAATAGATAGGATAGCTATTTAAAATAATATTCTCTTAAAGAGAAATAGTTAGAATGCTATATAGATAATAATTTTATTTTTAATTATCTAGCAATTTTAGAAATAATAGCATTATTTAATTATTAAACTTATTTTTCTTCATTTATTTAATACTACTAATATAACTTATATCTATTCTTTCTATAGAAGATCCATAATCTAAGTTTTTAAGTTAAGTTAATTTAATCATAAAGTTTCATTTTATGTTCTTAATAAATAATAGATGTTTTGCTTATATAATGATGCTATTTTATGTAAGTTATTATTTATGCTTGGTTAATTATATTAAAAATTTTAAGGTTAATGGAGTGTTCCCTTAAAAGATCCATAACCCCCTGTATTACCTTTTACAGGGTCTCGGACTCCCCGGTGTCTCCACCCAAGTTCACTTCCGAGCTTTCCGAACGGTCTTGGAGTTATCTTCTTACGTCATAATTAACCATCCAAGGAAGGATAAAACATGGTCAATTAATTTCAAATCTTTTTTCTAATTTCCTTATTTCCCTAGCATCTTCTTCAAAGATGATATTGACTGCCACATATGTAGCACTTTTTTTTAAAGTATTTTTCTTAAGTCATGGGTTGTTCTTCTATTATCATTGAATTTTGATTTTTTTATGGCTATTGGCTCTCTAATTTCTCTAACCTTTGCTTAATTTCTTTAACTTACTAAGAGGCATTTTCATATTTTTAAAAGTCTATTCCAATTTATTCATCTAGTCTAACAATATCGCATTCTATTTCTTGATATCTGTTATTAATATCCTATTTTGTAACAAATTCAGTGTGTGGCTTCTCATCGTCCACATGATCTTATAAATCTTGTTATAAACTGATAACATAATGCTCGAGATTCTTGACTTTATCAGTGTAGTCGAAAATAATCTCCACGAGTTATTCCTTGTCTAAATTCATTAGTTGATTAAATGTATGTCTCTTTTTAGGAATTTTTGCAGGTAGTTATTTTTCTTCTGATATTTAGCAATATTTTTTCTTTTAAATCTTAGTTGGCGTTTGTTAATTTTAGAAAAATTAATCAGTAGTATTACGAGTAATCTTTTCGATAAAAAACCTTTGCTCCAACTCTCCATCTTTATTTTTTTACTTATGCTTGGTAGCTTATTTAATTATTATCATTTTAATGCTATATTTTTTATTAAAAATGACAGCGGTGGGATTTGAACCCACGCCCCAAAAGACTAGCGCCTTAGACCACTCGGCCACACTGTCTGTTACTATCAGGATATTAATTTCCTTAAATATTCTAACTTAGAAACTAATTAATTAAAGGTTACTTATAAATAGTTATTATTATAATAAGCATTTATTCTTTATCTTAAAAACTTAAACCTTTATGCCTATCAAGTTAGTAAATAAATAGTTCAATTAAATAAAACTTTTAATTGATAGCACTTATATCTAAAAGCTATTTTACTCTAAAAAGTTTGAACATCCTTATATTTTTATTCTTCTTTGAAGTTAAATGAATAACCTTAATTAGCTTTTTAAATGCTAATATAATAATATTGCTAATTTAATAATTATTGAGTTTCTTATTCTATTTGAGTATATATCATTAAGCTGCTAAATAGATATTTTAATAGTTAAATCATCATATAGAAACTACTTAAACTGCTTATTTTTAACGATTCTTAAGAACTAAATTTCAAATTTATTTAATCTTATTAAAGTATTCTATTCATTAATTAAAAATCAATGTAATTTAGAAAGAAAGCCTGTTTCTCTAATTTAAGCAGATATTTCACTAAAGTGAAGTTCTAAATATAAGTGTATTAATAAATATAATTAAATTTGTTTAATGTTTAAGTTATATATCTAGAAATCTAAAGCTTAAGCTTATTAAATTAATTACTAACTTATTAATAATTATTTAGAGCTTAGTCTATTTTAATATCGCAATATTTCTTAAAATTATAAAGTAAATAGACTTTAAATTATTAATTTCCTTTTAATTTCCTTTTACTTTTAGTTTTTTCAGTTTGATAGATTAAGTTTTTTATAGTAGAATAAATATAATAAAAGCTTAGAAAGAATTAAAATATAGATATAATATAATATTAAGCTATTAATTATTGAGTTAGGAGATTTATAGCTTTATTATTATATTTAAAATAAACAATTATGCAATTATTATATCTACTAATAAACATCTAACTAACTTTTAAAATTACATTTAACTATTATTTCAGTTAAAACTTTAATAGATTTATAAAAAGCAAGATTATTTAACTTTTTGCTAGAACTATTTATTTTAAAACCTTATAACTATATTATATTCTAATTGTAATAAATAGTTAATAAGATATTTAATAGCTTTAAATCTAATTAAATGTTAGCTTAATAAAGGATAGCTAAATTAAATTATATAATCTTAGTTGTATTGTAAATAAAAATAATAATTATATACTTCTATTTGTTAACTTTATGAAGTAAATATCTCTTTCATTTACAAATTATTAGATAATGCTTGCTAGTTATATTTAAGATTTAATTAATTTAAATTTTATCTATAATTAAAGATATTTCTTAGTTTTATCTAATTTTAGTTTCAAAGTCTATCAAAGTTATCAATATACCTTATAATGATATTCTATTGATTAAGGTTTAGAAATAATTTTATTTAATTAAGCATATCATCTATAAATTCTATTTTTTGTAAAAGAATTATAAATAGATAAAGTGCTTTATCTTATTTGCAAAAATTTACATTAAAAAAGAGATAATTACCAAATCATAATTATACCAGATGTTTATTATATATGAAAAGCAGCAGGACCTGATGAAATACAAGTAGGCACAATATTAGCAGGCGGGAAAAAACTAGCAGAAGTAACATGTAAAATGATAGTTAAGATGATTTAAGAGGGAGTAATACCTTAAGAGATGAAATAATAATACATAATATTAATATACAAAAAAGGAGGACAGATGAACCCGATTAATTATAGACTAATCTCTTTACTGAATCATACTTTAAAAATAGTAGATGCATGAATTTTCTAGCAAGTATAAGGATATCTGCATAATGATGAAAGCGAATATTAATATGGCTTTAAAAAAGGAAAATCATACTCACTATAAATTTTCAACCTAAGAACAGTATAGGAACGATCAATACGGAACAAAAAAGATGTTTTCGTAATATTTGTTGATATTAAGAAAGCGTACGACTCGGTGCAAAGAAAAGATATATGATAAATCCTAAACGATCTAAAAGTACCGGAATAGATAATTAAACTCCTAGCAAACTTCTACTGTGAAGAAGAAATTAAACTTAAAATCAATGAATAAATAGCAAAATCATTCGCGACAAATAAAGGACTAAAACAGGGAAGCATAACCTCGCCAAGACTATTTAACTTAATAATAGCAAAACTTCTCCATAGCTTGGAAGATTAAAAGCTAGGAATTACGATAGACTTTAAAAACGAAGAGGGATGAACACAAGAAATATATGCAGGATGTTTTGCATATGCAGATGACCTAGCCTTAATAAGTGAATGAGAATAATTAGAGGAAGTAATCAAAAATTTAACCTCATGGGCAGAAAAATACAAACTGGAAATTGCAGATAAAACAAAATGAATTATATGAAAAGCAGCAGAAAATAGAGACTGAGAAAATGTAGGCAATACTATTGAGGATGGAAATTTAAGAATCGAAAGAGTAACGTCCTTTTAGTACCTAGGGCATATAATAGAAGAGACCATCAGCTTTGAAAAACACATGGAAAATAGACTAGAAGCAGCATAAAAGATGTAAACATGAATACTGGGTAAAATAACAATGAATAAGGGATTAACACCATATAATGCAGGAATAATGATAAAAACGTTCGTAAGCTCAGTATTCAGCTATGGGACAGAAGTTATCCCATATTGTGAATAATTTGTAGGAAAATAAGTGATGGAACAATTAGAAATAATATAGAGAAGATCTTTACGAGCAATCATAGATGCCCCTTTCTAAGTGTAAAATGAGATGCTAGAATATGAATTACAGTTTATGAAATTTAAACATTACCTATGTCAGAAAACGCTGAGATTAAGAGGCAGACTAATAAATAACTAAGGAAAAACAGTAGATGGATTAATTTTCGATCTAAGTAAAGAAGAGAACTTTATTTTTGAACAATACTGCACGACAATAAAATTAGAATTAAAAATTGAAGACAAAAATATATTTATAGATGATGGTAATAATAATTAAAAAGGGAAGAAAAACATTAATCGTGCAATTTGAGAACATAGAGTATACGTAGAAGATAGAGAAAGAATGGAGTAAATGATAACAACTCTACAGTATAGAAAAACATGATTTGATGAATATGTAGTAGGACCACCCAACTACCTGAGATACAATAAAAATAGAAAAGAAGAAATATGCTACATATTTAGAATAAGAACGAGATGTAATGGGAGCCAGGATTGTTTAAAAGAAAGACACCTAGTTGCGACAAGCAAATACCCTTTCTGTAATGATGCAAGAGAAAACGAAAGGCATATCATAGAAAAATGCTCAGAATACAAAGAAAGTAGATAAATATGTATTAGAAAGTTAAGAACAATAGGAGTAGAAAGACAAGGAATGGAACTATTTGATATAATATGAGATACGGCAAAATTCGAAAAATTCATTAGAACCTAAGAAGAGTAAAAAAGAGCTAAAACTGACTTGATAATAAAAGATTATATCAAAAACATATTAGAAAAAAGAAAAAAAGGATACTTAGAAAAGAAAATTGAATGAAAAAAAGAAATAGGAAAAGATTATAGAGCAGTAAAAGGATAATTTTTATGAGTTTATAAAAGCTTGATTAAGAAGAAAAGAATTAGAAACGAAAATTAGCAAAGTATGTAAAAAAAAATAATGGACGCTTGTAACAAAGAATCAATAAAACGTAGATAGATAGAAAACAGAAGAACAAGAGATATTGATGAAGAAAATGATGAAGATATGGAACTAATAAGAGAAGAATTTTTATTACCTGAAGACTTACTTGAAGAAATAGACATGTATTGAAACATTTATTAAAGAGCTGCGCACCAACGAGGTGCTACGCGCTCTATAATCAAATTTATTATTTATTTATAAATTGCTTTTATTTAAAAAATAAAGATTATTTTTACATTTTAAGCTAGATTAAGCAATTTTATAGCTTCTTTTTATTAAGAAAAAGTGATTTTTATTCTTAAAGTAAAAATGCTATTATGAAAGATATAATTTCAATGTATCTGAAACATTTCATTAATTTTATTTAAAATTTTAACTCTAATCTTTTCAATGAAAACTGAGATACCTTACATTAATTTTAAAATATAGGAAATACTTTTATTTAATAATCTTTATAAATTATTCATAAAATATCTATTATAAGATTCATTAATATTTATTTCAACTAATTTGATCATGCTTTATCTCTTATTTAAGCTAAATCTAAATTATAAAATTAAAATTAATTTAATTTTTAATATGATTGAATTAAATATTCTGGTTATCGGTATATCATTACTAATATTTTAAATAATTAAAATATTAGTAAAAATTAAGTCTAATTATATATGTTTCATGTAATAAATTTAAAATACATTTCTTTAATCTATTAGTTAATATTACCTAATAATTTACCATCTAAAATCTTTATAAACCTATTTATTCGTACCATCTATTAAATGCTTATTTCTTCTTCTAATATATTATGATTATCATTAAAATTAAAGTTAAAATAAATATATTGCGAGCATAACTATTAAATGATTAATAAATCTTTTTGTTGTCATATTTTAAATAAATGATTTAACTTTTAGATATAATTTAAAGAAAACTAGGGGTCCTTAAAATTAAAGTGAATAAAGTGATGAGAATAAAAAATTATAGGATTAAATAGTAATTTAAAAATGTATATTTATACTAAGAATTTGGGGATGAAATGACTCTATTCACTTATAAAATACCTCTAAAAAATAGTTAACTTTATATATATCTTTTATTTACCAAATATTTGGAAAGATTGCTGTCTTATCTACATAGTTTTGAATTTGAATAAAATTAATAAAAAGCACTAATATCTAATTTATTTAAATCTAGATTAGATTCTGCTTTAGGTATAAAGTATTTGCAAATAGATTATTAATATCTTCTAATTAAAAATGCTTCAAAGTTATTTGCAAAGAAATGATGAATCAAAATATTAATTAAAGAGATGCTTAAAGTTTAAAATGATATATGCTTAGAATTAGATATAATTTAGTAAAAGACCTAATGAAGTAGACACTAATATATAATGATTCATAACTCTAGCTTTAGTTGATTGATTATTTTATATTTTATAAAATATAATAATTTCTTAATCTTCTTAGTTAATTTATAATAAATCTTAAAGCTTGTTTATTCCTACTGCTATAATTTATTAATTTAAATCTTTTAAGTTATTATTTTGCTTTATAGATTATAATATAATGCATAATTAAATATGTTTTTGTTTATTTAAGGCTAAAAGGATAAAATATACGAGTCATTAGATTTAATATTAAGTTTAGCTATTTTCTAATTTTTATCTAAATAGGATGATCCTAATTGTATTATAGCTTGATGTTTTTAATTTCCCTCTTTTAAACTTAAAATTCTTAAATAAATGTAAAGAGTAGATTTTCTTAATGAGATACATGTTTAAAAGAATTGAATTACATTCTAAATAAAAATGAAGCAATTAAGTAAATAAATTCTAAATAGGTAGTAGTTTCTAAAGGTTAGATAATATTAGATAACTCTATGAATTATAGGTAACTATAAGTAGTATTGTATATAATAACTAATAATATCTAAATAGTTTAGATATCTGCTTTATATAATGATAGAATTAGCTTTATAAGTAGATTAGAGTAATTAATAGTAAATTAGATAAATGTATATAATATAACTCTAAGAATTTAATATAAGTGCAAGTATATTCAATAAACCATTTCATTATTCTCTTTATTAGAATCTTTAAAACTTAACTTATAACTATTTACTATCTTATAAGCACAAGCTCTTAGATTCTAATATCAATATAAGTACTAATTTTAGAAATTAGCTAGACACTATTAAATTAGTAGCTATAATATTAAATTAATATTAAGCTTTATTTTTATTATCTATTTCCAAAGCTAGTTATATTATACTATTTATTACTTAAATCTAATTATATTCAACAATAAATTAAATACTACTATCTTTCTTAGGAATTAAAGATAGTAACTAAAGAAGCTTAGTTAATTATACCAAAATACCATACTAGCAATATTAAAACCTATCTAACTTATCTTTGCATAATTTGCTTAATTAAAATATAAAGATATTATACTAAGAATAATTAAGGCTAATACTTTTATACTATTAGTTTAATCATAAGAGATATAGCTTATTAAAATGAAGGCTACTGGCATAATTATTAATAAGTTAAGGTTATTTTTACTTTAATATATAAATTAAATATATAAAATTAATAATTATTTTACAAATAAACCATAGAGTGCGAATAATTAAGATATATAAACATTTAGCGAATCTTTAAATTTAAATTATAATCCTTAAGCAATATTTAATTATTAACTTGGGCTTTTTATTTAAATTTGTACTTAAAAGATAGGATTTAATTAAAGCAAATTAAGTTCATTGCCAAACTTCTACCTAAAAGAAAATTGAACATGTTAAAGGATCTTTAACTGAAGCCTATGTAATTATCGTCATATTTTTGTCTAAATGAATATAATGACTGAAAAATCCTTCCGTACTTACTTTTATCAAGCCTGCTTCTGGGTAACCTCTGACTTATTATTTGAAGAATTTTTATCGAAAGATTTATACCAACTCTAAGAGTAAACTGAAACTTGATCTGCACAGAAACTTATTTCTTAAATTAAGTACGAATTCGCTTTTCCTGTAGAAAGTTACGCTCTTAAAAATGTAACTTTTTCGATAAATCCGTTATCAGTTCTTAATCCAGCTAGAACTGAAACTTTAGGACCTCCTCCTGAACCATAACTATCAAAAATAAATCCTGAAAAAGCACCATTCATAACTGATTTTTTGGTGATATATCCTGCATCATATGAGCCTCCATCAATCGAAAAGGCTGCATATGGTCTATCATTGCTATCTAAAGTAAATGTTAAATCTCTACAATCAGTTGGGCTTGAATCTAAGAAAGTTTTGTACAGTTCATTTTCTTAACTATCTACTTTCCTAATTCAGCAATCTTAATTATTAGAACTAATTAAATTAAATTTAACTAAAAAAATTTGTGGTACCTTCAATTTTCAGAATATGTTCTTCCAATTGAAGGTATTATATTGTTTTTAAATGTTATTTTATATCAAGTTTATTGCTCTTCAGAACTAATTTTCTAGTTTAGGTTTTTTTTTTCTTCTAAGTATTTCCTTTCTTGTTCATTTTCAAGCTAACTTTCATTTTTTTCTATTTTCTGTTGTCAATCTTCTTCTTCTTCATCTTCGCTATCGTTTTCCTCTTCGTTCCAATCTTCTTCTTCCTCATCATTTTACATCTAATTTTGTTGGACATCTTATTCTTTGTTTTCTTGTTTTTATTATTCTTCATTCTCTTCATTAACATTTTCTATTCTTAGATTTGCTTCTTTTTATTATTTCTCGTATTGTTCTTCTTTCTCTTGTTATAGAATTTCTCGCCTCCTTTTAATAAACATTTGAATGAATATTTTTATTTATTCATCCACCATTTCTATTTTTTTCTTAGGAAAAGAGTTTATATATAGTTAATCGTAACTTATTAGTTTCAAAATATCACATTAACCAATTTTGGAGACCAATCATTCTCTTATATCAATGTAATATATACATTCCATTACATGTTGCAGAGTGTCATATTCTCCGCATATACAAAAAGGGTTTTCAATAATAGAATTTCGATCTTTCAGAGTCTTTCGAAATGCGTAAGACTGGCTTCTAATCTTATAGATACAAATTATTTCTTTCAAATATTTTTTGTTTAATTTCGTGTATGTTATTTTGGGGAATTATCTTAGGTTTTAAAATTGTTCTGTATATATTTATGCAGTAGGCATTCTGCTGAATCTTGAAAGAGCTAATTCAAAATATGTCTTTTATATTTATGTCTACACATATTTACTGAATTAAATTAAGTTGTTATTGTGCTCTTTATTATCAATTTCTATTTTATAAAATGAGGCCAGTTTCTAAACTTCATCATAATATTGATATCCCTCTTTATAATTATTCTCAAACAATATTCCAATAGATGATTAAGGTTGATTTTAGCTTTCATTTCTAATCTTAAAGAAAAACCTGAAATACTTAAGAGCCATCATGTGTTTGAATGGCATCCAGTTGAGGTCTACAAAGCATGATTCATTAAACGTATTTCCTGCTGATTAAAAGGCTTTTCTGGCTATTAATCTCATGCTCTTTTCAATTCTGTTCAAGATTCCATTTATTCCATACTGCACAGTCCAAGGTATTAAGTCCCCACCGTATTCTGCTTTAGGAAGCGTGAACAGTCTACAAAGCATTTTGAAATTTCAAGGTGTTACGTTTCTATATCTTGATAATGCAAATACTGCCTTTTTAATTGCTGAAAGATAGTTTGCAGCAACGTATTATTAGAACTAATTTATGAAAACCCTACTTCATAAACATTTCCATTTGTATCTCTCATAGATTTGGTACTAAGTCTTTATTGAGTATAGCTTTACTTTTCCATAAAGAACTTATCTATTCTGTGACTTTGAGAAAAGCCTATAATAGCCAATATCAGTAAGAAGGAAATTTTCATTTATACATGCTAAGTATCAAAGTGAATTTATATGGTTTAGAGTAATTTTAAATAACTACTTAAGCTATTAAAAGAGTTACTTTAAATAATAAAAGTATAATTGAAATTATTTGAAAATTAACTATATTATTAATTAAAATATTAAATTGTTTGATAAATAATTAAATTGTAATATTAAGGATCTTTTTTTAACTTTAATATCGAAACGTTAATTTAATAGCGAAGCATATATCTATCAGTGCATAATAAAGAAATAAAATAAAATAAATATTACTAAGTATTTTCGTAATATCGAAAATAAACTTTAAAATAATAAATTAAGTTAATAAAATAAAATTTTTGCTTTATTTATTATTTGTTGCCAAATAGCTCTAATAAATTTAGAGTATAAATATGACCTAATTTTCTATTTTTATCTTGCTTATAAACATTTTCTTTATATTTTCACTATTTGATCCTCTTTTCTTACTTTTTTTACTTTCCATTCTTCAAAAAGATCTTGAAATTTTAATTTTAGTTGTTTAATTATTATTCATTTTCACTATTAATAAAATCACTCTCACAGGAATATAAACCTTTAAAATAATTTAATTAAAATTTTATCTAAATAGTATTAATAAATTTAGATAAATAAATTTCCCTTATATAACTAAAAATTATTATTATGCTTTTAAAATTTAAAATAAAATAAATCATTAAGCCAATCACAAGCCTTCCATAATAAATAATTATCACATTTAAAAGTAGCTAAAATATAAAAAAATAAAATAAAGAATAAATATAACTTTATTAATTTAAGCTACTATATATAAGTTTAATATTTTTTTATCAATCTGATTATTTATAATTTCTATAATTTTAGTTATCCTTATTTATTTAAGTCTATGTAGATTTAATTATTTTCTTATGAAAGCTAGTCTTAAAACAGATAGTAAATATAGTCTGCTCTATATTATCATTATAATCCTCATACGCTTTGTTTCGTAGCTTAAATAAGGTATATAAGCAAAATATATTGATTGATAATGTTAGTTGCAAATAAAACATCCAAGATAAATTAGATAATTAGGAAAACCAAATAAAATGAATCTCATTTTTATATTTTCTTCCAATATATATTAAAATAAGATTAATAATTAATTATTCTAAATTTCTATGCTAAATTTTAGGATTTTATTAATTAAAACAAAAAAAATCTATATAAAATGAGAAATTTATATTAATAGATTCAAATAGCATTTTGATATAGTAATAAATGTAGAAATTTATAATTCCGATTTAATTGAAAAAAATCTAAATTTATTATAAAATAACTATGCTTAGTTTTTTTTGAAAATGTAATTAAGCAATACAATTAAGAAAATTACTTAAAGATAAAATATAAAGCATACTTAGTAGAATTTTATAAACTACCATGAAGATATTTATAATGCTTATAAAGCTAATAAATATTATTATATTTGTTTTTTTTTAATTAATTATTATATGGCTTTTATTAGTCTTATATGTTTTTCTTATTTTAATTAAAATTTTCATTTTTATTTTCATTCAGTTAAATTAAATTTTCTTTTTTTGTTTAATTTTTTATCTTTTTTAATCTTATTAAATTATTTTTCTTTTTTTAGAATATCTATATTTTATTATAATTTAATAATTTTTTATTATATTTTCCATTTTTTTAAGTATATTTATATTTATTATTTTCATTTTTATTTTATTAGCATAATATTTTATCTTTTGTTTTATTTATATTTTAATATTAATTTATTTTTTTTATTATTTTTTTTTACAATTATTTCATTTTAAGTTTACTTCTTAGGATGGTTTAATTTTATTAATATAATGAATTTTTTTTCAAATTTATCTTTGTTTATTTCTCTAATTTTTTAAATAAATTATATCTAATAAATTTAAATATTATTTGAATTAAAAAAAAATAAATTTTACTATTTAATTTTAAATAATTTATTTCATTATTGTTTGATTTTGAATAATTTCCATATATTAAATAAAATTTTTTATGTATGAAATTTTTTTTTGTTAATTAGGTTTAAGTATAAAAGTTTTTTCAGATGAATAAAGATATTTTATTCAAGATTTTTTGATTAATTTACGTTTTATATTAATTAAAAAATTTTACTTTTTAGTGTTAAATTTGAAATAATATGATTTTTTTAAAATAATTAAATTTTATATTAAATATATATCTTATATATTTTTATTCCTTTAAAATTAAAAATTTATTTTGCATTTAAATAATATAAGATTTTTTTTTAATTATAATTTAATGTATTTTTTTAATATTATAGTTTTATTAATGTTTATTTTTATAATTAGTAGTATTTTTTTAGTTTTTTTATATTAAAATAGATTTCCTTTTTTATATTTTTTTAAAATATATATAAATTTTTTAATTAAAATTTATAAATTATTTTAAAAAAAAATTATTAGAAAAAAAACTTTTCTTTTAATTTAAAAAATAAATAGATTTTGATATTTAGTTTTTTTTTAATGTAAAATTTTAGTGTTCGCGTTTAATATTTTTATATAATATTTATCAAGTTTTATTTTTTCTTATCAAATATATTTTAACCAAAATTAAATATTAATTTTGATAAATTCTTATTTTTAATTAATATTATCTTTTTATCAATTTTATTTTAATTGTAATATATGGTATTTATTGAGAAACTTTTTTTAAGTTAATAATAAGTAATGGATTTAACTATCTGTTAGAGTTGTAGCAAAGACTTTGACTAAAATCAAAGATTACCCAAAGTTTTATAATGTGGATGTGTTCATTGTACTAAATGTCTTTAAAAGTTTTCTTCAGCAGCTAATACTTACAAATGCAAGATTCATAACAAGAAAGTAAGTATAGAGGAACAGAATTTAAAAAATTTCAACATAAAAGATTACTTTAAGTAGGAAATCATTAATTTCGAGCAACAAATCAATTTTAAGTAATTGATTAAAGACGTATAAAGTCAATTAAGTTCCAAAAAAAACAAAATGATAGGAATCGTGAACGCTTGTATAGATTTTCAAAAAATATTTAGTGAAGTAGTGAAGCAAGTAACCTCGATGTAATATCAAAAAGAATTAAAAGATTTTTAAATGAGCTAATTTTAGTTTGAGGACTTCTTAAAGAAAATCATTACAATTAATGTGAATTTTTGTTAAATAAAGTCACTTAAGGCAGTAACTAGTTAAGAGTGTAATCGATGTATAAATGTTTTACAAAACTTAGTAAAAGAGTTCGCAGAATTGTAAAACGAGAGTAAGAGAGTAACTGAATAAAATTCTAATGACAGTAATTAGAATTTCAAAATCATCTAAGAAGTGTCATTTTAAGTTTTTTAGGAGATTATGAGTATGAATCCCGAATAAAGATCAAATTTGCAAGATTTTACAGTTGTAATAAGAAAAGTTATCGATCAATAAAACCAACTCTAGCAAAATCAGGCTTAAGAAGTGATTCAACGCAAAGAAGAAGCCAAAAAATAAATCTAAGGTCAGCAAGTTTCATAAAAAAGCCAGCCTAAAGTTTCAAAAAAAATAAAAGCAGTTTAAATCCCAAAATAACCACTTTAAGATTTCAAAATCGAAAGCACTCAGCAACTTTAGAGTATCATCGATGAATTTCAAAACAAATAAATAGACATGAGTTCCATCATAAACAATCCTTTGAACATAATCAACATCTGCAAAAATTAAATGATTCTTTACGATTTAATTCAATTAAAATCCGAGAAGAATCAATAATAAATGTTGCAGATCTTGAACATAGCTAAGAATCAACCAAAAATGTAAATAGCAGCAGCCAATTCATTAACTTTAATGAATTACATGTACTACAATTTCGCAAATTTCAATCTTCAGAACATCGATTTATCTAACTCTGACATTTCAGATACCACATTCACCTCCTGCAACTTCTAAAACTCAAATCTAACTTCAGCTAACCTCCGTAACACAAAATTCATCAACTGCGACCCCTCCAACGCTAACCTGTCATCCATAATCACTGAACACCCACATATATTAACTGGACACACTTCTGACGTAAATGCTGTAGTCATCTCTTCTGATGGCAACTTAATAGTTTCTGGATCGTCTGACAAAACTCTAAGAATCTACAACATAGCTACAGGTACCTGTAAGACCATGAGTGGTCACACAGGTTATGTATATGCTGTGGCTATATCCAGTGATTCAGAGTTCATCGTATCGGGAAGTGCAGATTAGACGGTGAGACTATGGAACGTCAAGATAGGTATCTGTAAGACCATGAGTGGTCACACAGGTTATGTATATGCTGTGGCTATATCCAGTGATTCAGAGTTCATCGTATCGGGAAGTGCAGATTAGACGGTGAGACTATGGGACGTCAAGACAGGTACCTGTAAGACCATGAGTGGTCACACAAGTTCTGTATATACTGTGGCTATATCCAGTGATTCAGAGTTCATCGTATCGGGAAGTTATGATAAGACGCTGAGACTATGGGACGTCAAGACAGGTACCTGTAAGACCAGAGTGGTCACACTAGTGTTGTATATGCTGTGGCTATATCTAGTGATTCCAGCTTAATCATATCTGGATCGTTTGACAAAACTATTCGTTTATGGAACTCAAGAACATATTAATATACAAAGGTCTTATCGGGACACACCTCTTCTGTCTTATCGGTAATATTCTCAAGCAATAACAAGTATATCTTATCAGGATCACATGACAAGTCAATAAGAATATGAAACATCAACAATGGATAATGTGCATGTATATTAAATGGTCATACTGATACAGTGGGTAGTTTATCATTATCTAAGGACAACAACTGGCTGGTATCGAGTAATGGAAGTATTTACATTGCTTAATCAGAAGACTACAACATTCGTAGATGGAACTTAGGAAGGATATTGAATGGAGTAGATACAAATAGTTAACAATAGGTAAGTTCAAATTTATCACACCACATTTAGCAGACTGACTGGAGCAAAGTATATGCTGACTATGGATTAAAATTTTAGAATTGTGTACTGACTAATACTATAATGAGTGTGGAGGACAGGTAGAGATACATCAAGTGATCTGTTCGAATTTAAACTATTTAAACTATTTAATTTTTACATTTAAGAATTTAAAATTGCTAAGTCTTTATTCTTATTGAGTACATTCTTCTGCTTATTATGATTATTTTAAGTAAAGAAAAAAATTCTAAGACTTTGAATTTTTTCTTAATTCTTTTTTCTGAGCTTAGTAAGTTTTATTAATAAATTTTAATTTTATTTTAAAATAAAGTTTTAGAGAAATTTTAAATTTTTAAAGTGTTTAAAAATTTTTGAGGTATATACTAGAGTTAAAAATTATTAAATTTTTCTAGAGTTAGAAAATTTTTGAGGTATGTACTAAAGTAAAAAAGTTTCAAATTTTTCTAGTGTAAGGAAAATTTTTGAGGTATGTACTAGAGTTAAATCTTAAATTTTCTAGCGTTAAAAAGTTTTATGAGTTACATACTAAAGTTAAAAATTTTTAAATTTTCAAGTGGTAGAAAAACGTTTGAAGTATGTACTAGAGCAAAAAGTTTTAATTTTTATGGGTTTAGAAAAAAAATTTTGAAGTACGTACTAGAGCAAAAAAATTTTTAAATTTTTAGTATAGTACTAGTTTTTTTTGAGTTATGTGCTTGCGCATTTGTTTTCGAATAAAATTTAGTTACATTCGTTATAATCCTTTTTATTAAACGCAAGTAAGCATTATGTGTTTTTCCGCAAGGAAAAATTTCGTATTCTACATTTGAATGATAGCAGATTAAAATTTCATGAGTTAGAAGCCTGAAAATGGCAAAAAGTGTGAAAGCCTTTTTTTGCTCAGCGTTTTACACGATAGGGCTGAGTTGGGACGGAACAAGCTGGGGTATTTCGGGATTAGTAGAGGGTCAGAAAGGAATATTTTTTTTAAGAAAAAATTTTAAATTATAAAAGATTTTTGAAAAAAATGGTAATAAAAAAAAATAAGAATATTATTTAAATTTTGATTTTGAAAATTTTTGATATTGGTTTTGAAAATTTTAGTTTTAATTTTGAAAATTTTTAATTGGAATACGAAAGTTTTGATTTTTGATTTTGGTTTTGCAATTTTTTGTTTTTTTGATTCGAAAATTTTCGATTTTGGTTCAAGATAAAAATTTTAAGAATTGGGTTTTGGTATTTTTTTAATTTTAAGAGTTAAATGAAAGGCGAATAAGAGTATTTAAAGCATAAAATTGTGAAAAATATAATTTTGATTCTTTCCTCAGCTTTTTAAACAACAAGACTTTATTTGGATAGAAAAAACTATAAAATACGTTACAACAAGCTTTAAAAACGAATTTTTATTCGTCTAATGAATGAAAAAAATATGAACGAAAAAAAATGTTTTCAAAATGATAAAAGTAAAAATAGATTTTGACATAAGAGTCTAAAACTACAGGTTAAGTTGGGACGGAACAAAACAAGTAAAGATTTTGGTTAAAAAAAATTTGAAAAATGGTAAACAAGTAATGGACTTATTTACAATAAAGATTTAATATAAAATTTTTATAAAATAAATTGGATATTAATAGCTTTCGAAAACTAGGAAAAAAAAATAACAATTTAAAAAAATAAATAAAAAATAAAATGATAGTAAACAAAGACAAATATGATTAAAAATATTTGTAAAATGTGAAAAAAAAATTTAAAGAAATGAATCTAAGAAAAATTTGAAAGAGCATTAAATAAAAAGTAAAAAAATAAAATTTCTTATTAGAGAAGTAAAGCAAAAAAAAAGAATATAAAAAACTAAGATAAGTTAAACTAAAGTCTCCTGAAGATAATAAATAAAAGAAGAATGAAAAGTAAGAAACAGACTTGAGATCACTTAGATAATTTAAAGTTATCAAAATTTGAAAGCTAAATAGATAAGTTAAATAAGATTTCTAAAAAAAGTGAATAAGAAAAGTAAGAAAAAGAGTGTGAAGATCAGTTTAGTAATTGTATGAAATACTAGAAGTTAAATAAGATTTCTAAGAAAAGTGAATAAGAAAAGTAAGAAAAAGAGTGTGAAGATCAGTTTAGTAGCATTGTATTAAGAGGTCTTAATTTATAAGAACTTTAAAAAAATTTTCAGCAAATTTAAGTAATATTTAATTAGCATGAACAGGAAACAAGAAAAAAAGAAGGGAAATAAAAAATTTTAAATTTAAATTTAACTAAAATATTCTTGTGACTATCTTTTCTTTGTTGGAATTAGTTTATTTAATTAAAGATGTTTTAATGTTATTTAAATTTTTTCGTTTCTTCACACTTTTATCTTCATCTTCTTCATCAATTTATAGCTTCTATTCTTCCTTTTACTCTTCATGTTTTTCTTCATCCCCTTTATCCTCTTTATCTTCCTTATTCTTTCATCTTATCTTGATCTTTAACTTCTTCTCCTTTAGTTGCAGAATTTTCTAATTAAACATTTTTATTTGCAGATAAATTTATTCTAATTAGTTTTTTAGAAATTAATTAAGGAAAATGGAGGATTAGTGAAGATATTTAATGTAAATTAATAAATTAAAAACACTTATCTCAAGATTCAGTTTAAAATCTTCTTGGACTATAAAATAAAGTTAAATAGTTTATCTATCAACTATTTTAGAAAATGATAATATTTTGAAATTCATAGAAATATCACTACAAAATTTGTTTACAGTTTCTAGTTTTTATTAATAAAAAAATAATTAGAAGAAGCAATAAAAATTTACAAATTGTTACTAATTTAATTTAAGGAAATAACAAGAAAAATTATGCTGTAATAAGCAAGAATAACTTCTTAAGATGAAAATCTTTAATATTGAATTCTTAGAATTTTATTAAAACAAAGATTTCTGTAGTTAGGGTGAAAAAGAGATTAAAATAGCTAATAAAATTCCAAAATTTAATTTTTTTCTTATATTATAATTTGCCAACATATTTTCATCTACATTTAGAAAGAAAAGTATTATCAATTGTCTTTTCTGACTAAGAATAACTTAATAAATTCTCTGACATAAAAAATGGAACACTAATCATTTGATATTCTTATTGAGAAGAGAAATATTAGCAAATACTACAATATTAATAGTTATCCATTTCACTGTTCTCTAGGTATATACGAATATTTACCTCAAATAGAAAAAGAATTAAAAGTCTTTGGCAATATCAAGCGAATAATTCTACATACAAAAAAAGGAACAACATGACTGGATGGTAGAACCACAATATACTTAGATATATCAGAAATCACTAATTCAGAAAAAATTCCTATTTAATTGGATCTAAAAAATTTGCACTTAAAACCAAATCATCCGGCACTATGATAATATGAAGGTTGTCAAAAAACTGGGCACAGTACAAAGCAATGCAGGAAAAAAAAAGCAATAAAGTCAATAATTAATTGTACTGAAATATTAAAAAAAGGATAAAACATGCAATAAAAATAATACAATAGATTAAAAAATGCAATGATAAAAAAAGGAAAATTAAAAAAATAATAAAAATGAATAACAAACATAAGTTTGAAACCTAAAGTATGAAAATTTCAAAAATCAATTCTGAAACTTTGCATGAGAAATGGAAGAAATGGCAGGATAATAACAGATCATTTAATTGAATAAATGTTGGGATAAAATGATTAAAATTACTTTTGTCCTATGGAAAAACCAAAATTTAGTGATGTGACAGAAAAAAAATTGCTTTGTCAAAACTCACTGAGCAAAATAAACTCCAATAAGCAGTTAACTTGCTTTTATAACTAATAAAGGCAATAACCTCTAATAATAAAATAACAAATAATATCAGATAAGCAAGTACACTTAAACTTAAGCATAAATGCAAACATTAGAGACTTTGGTTTTGATAGAGTTTAAGTAAGTGACCCTAATTTGATAAATGATACTAAATAGGTAGAATCAAACAATAAAGATCAAGAAAATCTTACTATCTGAAACTAATTAAATATAGAAACTGCTAATGTAAGAGGAACAAAATCGAACAAAGAAGAACTAAGTAAATCCATGCATGAAAAAGATATAGACATTATGGCGATTCATGAAATTTTTATAGACTCAATTAAAGATATACCCTAAATATCTGGGTACTCCGCTATTATAAAACCAGGAACTAGACATAGCAAAGGAGTGACTTTATATATTAAATAGCAACTCATATGCAGAGTTAAATAACATGACATAAATAAATTAAATTAAAATGAAATGAAATATTTGAAGGCGGCATGATAATTTGTATGAGTCTTTATGATAGAATTGCAATTATCAAAGTATATGCACCTACAAGGACTGAACCAGAATAATTAATCCCTTTCTAAGAATTAATCAAATAATTCATATACTTAGCAAATAGCCTAGAATTACAAAACGTAATTTGTAGGAGACCTTAATGCGCATATACCATAATTTCTACCTAAGGAACTAAACCCAGCAGGATAATAGCTATTAAACATAATGAATGAATTCATATTAGAATGCAATGATCCAATATAAGACCTAATCCTCATTAATACAACAGGAAAAAAGAAAGTTTAAAATTGATTATTTTTTAACGGATTAATGAATCACTTCAAGCATAATTAGCAACAAAATTTTACCAGAAGAGAATATTAGGTGTTCATCAACCTGGGTAACTAATTGGTTTATATTCTAATTGTTGCATATCTCATTATAGAAACTTTATCTCCTTAATCTATTTTCTAGAATCCTTTAATAAAAACTTGAAAATAAAATTTCCTTTTATATTATTTAAGTTTTCTTTTTCTTTTATAAGAGATGATTTCTTAAATTGCTCATTTAAGAAATTTAAATGTATACATATATATTTTAAAGTTATATTAGAAGGTATATATTAAATTATAAAAGTGATAAATAGTAGGAAAACCTAGAATTATAGCAAATTAAATTGATATTAGAAGACTTATATAAAAGAGGCTTAGTTTTGAAGTGAAAAAGCAAATACTCGGAAATTGTAATTTAATTGAACGATAAGCAAACAAGAATTTACTGATTATTTAATTAATATGGTACATACATTATAATCTTCAAATAATGTCTAATTATTACTTTATTAACTAAATGTTTTATAAAAATATCAAAGTCTAAATAAATCAAACGAAATCAAGAATATAATTCACTGAATTATTTAAATAATATTATATTTAAGCTGATAGAAATATCTAATAGTCATGTAATATAAAAATTGTTGTATGAGTGAATCATAAAAATTAAAATTTATAAATTGTTTTATAATTAGAATATCATTAAAAATATTCTTAAGTATAATTGATTTAAAAGAAAAAAATAAATTTTAAAATATTGATTAGTTTATATTTACAACAAAAAGATTACTTTGCAATAGTTCAAAAATTTTAAGAAAAAAAGGAAAATAAAAAGAAAAAAAATGATAAATTTCAATAATCATATCATATTATGAGTAAATAATTAGAAAAATAATTTTTTAGAGAAAATTAAGATTTTTATAGGTTAAAAAGTAATAAAAGATAAAGTGAGCATTAGCAATAAATTATACTTGAATAAAAAAATTGTAAAGAGTAAAAATTTGATGAAGAATTAGTTGATAAAAATTAATTTTGCTCGAAAACTTAATAAATAAATCATCATATGAAAATGAAACTTAAAACTAATACTATAAAAAATGATCAAAGAGCTTTAGCAATTAATTTTTAAAGTTAAAACTAAATAGACTTAACTTTAATTATGTTTGTCTCTATTAAATCTAATGAAGATATTTTTTGGATTCTTTAATCTTTAGATAAGATAAAAATGGAGTTTAATATCGGACAGCATCTTAGCAAGGCCGAAATTAAGAAGGTTAGAAGAAAAGCCAGTCTAATTTAAAAGTAAAAAAAGTAGGCCTTAGAATAATCAAGCTCTTAATCTCCTTCCTAGGGAAAGCGCATGGTTGACCCAGAAACTTCTTGAATAGAAAAAGAACAAGTTGAAAAATTAAATAAAATTATAGTCAAACAAGAAGAAACTATCTGAAATCTGAAAAATTAAAATCGAGAAATTCTTACTAACTACGAACAACTCAACCTTGAAATAGATTAACTAAAGACAATATTAATAAATAATAAATAAATCACAAGATAATAAATTTGGTCCTAATCTTAACTGCCTCCGTCATTAGTTTTATCAATGTAGATTGAAGATCCTCAAAATAAATTAATAGTCTCTCAATCCTAAGAAAAATAACATATTAGAAAATGGTAAATAAACAACCTAAATGAACATAAGAATTAAAAACATTGAAAAAATTTTGAATATAAGAACTCAAAATAAAATAGAAAGAAAAAAATGCTGATACTGTAGATCATAATGACATATTCTAAGAAGATGTAAAAGTTTTTAAACCAAACAAAAAATTGAAAAATAAAAAACATTAAGAATTTTATCAAGACTTTATGTAACAAAGGAAGGGATCTATAAAAGAAAAATATTTTAGAATTTTAGCATGGAATCTGTTCATGAGAGTTGTCTTCTCAATAATAAAGACCGTGGAACCCAGCCACGCAAAAAATAGTGGCAGCTGCGACCAGGTTTCAAGTCCTGTGATCGGCAGACAATTTTATTAACATTAAGTATATTATTATTATTATTATTAATATATAGATATAATAAAATAATTAATTTAAATAAAAGATAAATTAAATAGTCTAAAGATATAAATCTGATTTGAAAATAAAAGTATTAAATCTTCTTAATAATTTAGAAAAAATGATTATAAAGTTTAAAATGATTATTATTATTTTATAAATAAACAATCCTTCAATCTTCAAAAAGATCTTATCACCTATCTTAATTTTAAATCATAACAAATAGAACATATATAATATTAATGTTTAGTTATAAAATTTATATTTATTGGAAAAGTATTTAATAGTATTAGTGATATGAGAAAACTATTATATATTTAATATATATCTTAAAAAATAAATTACACTGCTTTATCTACTTATTCTTAGGAAATTCTATAATTCTATTTAATTAATTTCAAAATAATTTTAATTCCATATATCATGATGTTTAAAGTATTTCTCTATTTATTAATAAATATTTTTGTTCATTGATATAAATAAAAGTTTTAACTATATATCAAGGATATTTTCTTCACTTTAACTTTCAATTTCAGTATTTTTTAAACTCTAAGAATATATTTTCAATTAATTATATAAATACTCTTATAGAAGAAAAAATATTGATTAAAAGTCGTACTGAACTTACTTATAGTAATTTTATAATTATATGCATAAATTTATACTTCTTTCTATATCTTCTTTTTTGAGTAAATTTTATAGTAATTCTGCAGAAGCTATAGTTAAATTTTTAGATGCTGAAATTTGATAAAATAGGAATATTAATAATTTGATATTACTTTATGCTTATGAATTTATTTAGATAATCATTTAATCATTATTTTTCAAATAGCTATTAATCGTTATTTTCATAGCATGTTTATAATTTATAAAGCACGCTCACCGCTTAATTTAATTTGAATATATTTTGATAGTAAATAACTACTAGTTTTTATAGAGCTTAATATATTTTAATCTAATAACCTAATATAATGGCTAAAATATAGCTGTTAAGTCAAATAAATATTCTAATAGAAACTCATTTTTTTGTATATGATTTAAGTTAATAAAGCATAGAAAAGGAAAAAAGTACAAAATTTATAAGTTTAGCTTTAATAAAAAAATATTATTTATGATATTCTTTTTAGTTGATAAAGGTAAATAATTTATTGAGAAAAATAAAAATCTTTTATAAAGAGAATGTATATCAATAGAGTATTAGATAAAGTTTTAAATTGCCACAATCTAAAAAGTCTCAAACATAAATTTTTTATTAAAAAGCTCAAAAAGACAATTAGATAAAAAAAGATATAAGAAATATCTTTCTTGTTTCACAAAATAAAATTTATTTTGCAGTATAAAATTCTAATAGTTATACATGCTTTTATTTAAGCTATAGAATCTATCATAAAGTTGTTATTAATACTTTAAATTTTTTATAATTATTAGAATAAAAGCAATATTATTATATATTAAACTTTAAATGGGGTGGAAATCCCTTTCCTTGGATGCTGCTTGGAGGCCCAGCAAGGCAACTAAAAAATGAGCACGGACAGAGGATAAATCGGAGAAAGAGAAACCAATAACAAGAGAAGGAGATTCGAAAAGCTGGAGAACTCTGAATGCAAGGAGAAAACCTTCTTCATCATAGGTCGGGGAAAGATATACCCGTAATCGCATATTGCATCCTATGCTTTGGAAGGAAAAATTACAGGAACATACTGCAGGAAGAGAAAACAAGGATAGAGAGACCCATAAAATGTTATTTTTCAATATTAAATAAAATTAATTTAAAGAGCTGCGCACCAATGAGAGTGCTACGCACTCTATTATCCAATTTATTTATTTATTATTTATTATATAATATAAAATGGATATTGGCCGCGTCAGACAAATTAGAAGGTAATCTGGTGCAGTGTATACTACATTGCGAGTAATCTCGCACTAGATACCACCACGGGGAAGGGTGGATAAGCTCTGTTGAGATATACCTAATACCCCGAGAGTTCTCTTTAGCAGTATGAAAGTTTGACTGACGGGCCTTCTAATTACCGATTTAATAACTAATTCTTATTTGGACCTTATTCAAGAAGACTGAAGCGCTTGACTCAAGATTTAAGAATAAATTTTGATAAGAAGATTCCCCATTTGGAGAAGTTGACATGACTCATCGGACCTCAGAATTTTAACAAGAAACATGAGAACATTTTCCTTAATATTAAATATTAATATTGAAAGAGCTGTGCGCCAATTAGGTGCTACACGCTCTATAATCATTTTTATTTATTTATTTATATTTATATAAAAAAGGAAAATTTCTTGCAAAATGTCTCTTCTTAAAAGGCTGCATCTCAATCAAGTTATGATCAGTAAAAAATACTTTAAGAACTCCAAGCTATGT
Organism: Loxodes magnus; assembly: GCA_946699065.1. Lineage (NCBI taxonomy): Eukaryota > Ciliophora > Karyorelictea > Loxodida > Loxodidae > Loxodes > Loxodes magnus. The sequence goes on along the minus strand of CAMPDV010000399.1, from coordinate 17,165 downwards.
AAATAGAAAATTTTAAATTCCTAAGAACAGTAAAAAGCTCGAAAGGAAAATTGAATATTTATGATTAATTAATGAGAACAAGAAAATAAATAGGCAAGAAATATCAGAATGGAAGAGCTAGAAACAAAATTAAACCAATTCGCAGAGTTAACTGAAAGCATATTCCTCTAGAAAATTTCGATAAATGATCCAATGGATGTCGAACCACAAACTCCAACAATTTATATTCCCTATCGGAATATGACATGCTGATATTGCAAGAGACCTGGACATAAAATACGGAATTGCTTCCAATTTAGACTAGAGAAAAATATTATAGAAAAATAATGCGAAAATATTTTTAGAATCTATTGTACTCAAGAAGGAAAAAATATTTCAACTAAACAAGAAGCTCCGCGTATTTAGGGAGCAGTCAATGAGTTGAATAAGAAATAAATAGGAATTGAACTATAAGAAATCATTAGTAAAAATAAATTAAAAATCTTGAAGATTTATGATAGACTTGATCCAGACAAATTTGAAGTTTCTATTACTTAACAATAAACTATTAATCCATGGAAAGCCAATTAAAAGTGACTCGAATTTAATCAATTATTATTATTATTATTATTATGAAATTTTCACTAAAAGAAGAATCTTAATATGCAATTTTATATTTACTTGAATAAATTAAGGAAAAAAGACTTACGAATAATTTAAAGCAGTGAGTAAAAGTGTAAAGACAAATTTTTTCAATTCTCTTATTTTTTAATTTTATCACTTCTAATTAAATCTATAAAATAATCCCTTAATATAATTAATTTATTACTATATACTTAAGATTTATAGATATAGAATTAGAAATTTTATAATTTACATAACTATATCTTTGAATTATTAACTTCATCATAATCTAATCAAATTTTAATTTAGTAAAGCAACTATATTGTTTAAAATAGGAATCTTTTTTAAGACTTGAGATAAATATTAAAAATAAAAATTTATTTTTATTTCTTCAGCAATTTTAATTTTTCTAAGGAAATAAAATTAAAAGTAAATGATTTTCATAGAAATCTCTGTAAGACCTTTTAATTCTACTTTAAGTTTCTTTTTTATAATTACAATTTCAGATTTAGATAACTTTATAAAATACTTTGGTAGTTCATTAATTACATTAATTTATTTAAAATAACTTGTATGGAAATATTTATGGTTAAAAGAAATAATAAGTAGATTTGCCTAGATTATTTCTTTATTTGTTTATATAATAAAATTTAGATTATATTAAAGATTTTATTTATATGATTTTATTTAATTATTCTATATAATTAAAATAGCAAAAACTTTTTAGTGATTGAAAGAAATAAGCATTTTGAAAAATAATAGGTATTAAATAATTAAGGTCAGTTTTTGATAGAAAGTTTTTTAAAATGGAGGTAAACTAAAAGATATTATAGTGCTATTATAAACTTTTTGAAAATGGACAATGTGCTTTAGTCAGCCGAGTAGATAATTTGGAGCAGTGTATACTGCATTACGAGTACTCTCGTGATAGATGCCACCACATATAATAGGGGCTAGCTTTTTGTGTGATAAGCCTACTTTTTTAGTGTTCTCTCTATTGGTACGAGAAGTTGATTAGTGGCTCAGTATCAGTGCTGGAAGTAACGGGCACTGAAATCCAGGTATCAGAGTTCTCCTGTCTTCACATATCGCTAATCTGGGCAGAAATTTGTTAATATCCTAGACATAACTGAAGCCATTAAAAGGTACTATGAAGTAGAATTTAATTAATTGTGTCATTTAGCCCAATATTTGAGTTCCTTCTATTTTCTTCTAACTCCGATCTTCGGAAATAATTTCAAGATCTGAAAGAAAGGAGATAATCATTTTTATTTAAATACAGAAATAAATATGATCCAGATATGGAAAAAAATAAAGACATTGAAATCAAGAGTTTCAAGAGTAGAAAAAGTGATGAACTTAACAATAGTTAATTCACTTTCATATATTTATTTATTTTAAGTAATAAAAGGTAGTCAATATTATAAGACAATAAATTTTTAACTTTTCTCATTTTTTCGTTATAAATTTTTTTAATTGCAATTTTATAGCATTTTTTTAATCATTTCTGATCTAAAAATGCTTCTCTCTCCCTCATTAGATAGTTAACTTTCAAAAATGATTTCTTTAATTTTACATACTTCAAGCCGATTTAGTCTAGGACTCCGTTTAGCTAATGAATCGTAAAATATAAATTAGAAATATCATCAAACTATTACTAAATTTTAAACCTTACATCTTCCCTTTTTAATTTACTTTGCATGAATTCGACATCATTTTCATTTAATAAATCTTTTAAATTTCTTTGAGAATGAAAAATTATAGTATTATAATTTAGAAAATTGTTTCGAATACTTTTACATATTTATCTAAATTGCCTTAAGCTACTTGTCAAAGATCTACTAAGAAATAAGTTTTATATTAATTGTTTAAATAATATAAATATTATATATAATTTTTGTGCTTTCTCTAAAATCAAAACTTACTCTTAGCAAGATTTTTATTTCGATATCCTTCTTTCAAAAGGACTTATGTAATCTAAAATTTTTTCTGAATAATCTTAAAATTCTATATTAAGAATCTCAATAAGGTTATTTGGAATCTAATTAATTTTTGTTCTATTTCTTGAACTAAGTTAAATATGATAGAAAGTAAATCTTATCTAATTTCATAAGTAAAGCATCAAAGATCAAGATTTATTTTTCCTTTGTTGATTTAGTGTTATTTCTACTGAATCTACTTAATAACTATTAGCACTCTAATTATTATATACTTTTAACAATTTAACTACAAATTTAATTTTTTATTTTATTAGTTATACTGAATTTATGATTTTTACTTTTTTATTTCAGCAAAAGGTTATTTTAATCTTATTAGTCCTCTTCATACTTTTCAAAATAATTTTAAGATTTTTAAATCTAGTAATAAAGCTTTTATTTCTCTTTCTCATTTATTCCGCTTTAAATTTATTAAAGAATAAATGATTTTAGCAAATATTTTTTGCATTTTTTTTAAATAAGGATGTTGATAATATTCAAATTCATTTTTTTTATTTTTTTCATTTTTTTTCTTTTTACGACTTTTATTTCATTTTTTCTTTTGAATCATTCAATTTTATCTTTCGCCTTATTCTGACTTAATGAATTATGCAATTGGCTTATTAAACTAATACTGTGTTTATTTCAAATCTTATTTCGTTTGATCTTTAAAAACTAATAAATAAATGAATTTTTTATTTTAATTATTTCCTTTGGTTGGATATAAATGGTAGGTATAAAGTTATGGATATTAAAAGCAACTACTCTTCTTTAAGATTTATAAAACTTTATTAGTGGTTAATCTTTGGAAAGAAATTTATTAACTATTTGATGTATTATAAAACTTGGTGAAAAACCTTTTTAAAGAAATTAATTTTTTTTCCTAAAAATATTCTAAATTCTTTATAGTTAGGAAAATCTCTATTCTTGTTATTTTTTTACTTTAGAATGTGGTTATTATCTAAAATCATGTTTGAATATTATCTAATTGCATCGGAAGTTCTATTAGAAAGCGAAATGTCTTCAGATATTTTATCTTATTCTTGAAGAGATATATTACTAAACTCTTTTTAAATTAATTTTAAGATTTTTGTATGATAGGCGGATATTTTCTTATTTAATTTATGTTTCTTTTATGTTTACTAAGCAGATCACATAGACTTTCTTGCTCTTTTTTAGATATCTTAATGTCATAAGCTTCTTTTAAACGTCTCAAAATTTTTTCTACCTCTCATTTCTTAAATAATTTTAAACTTACTTATCTGGGGAATTTCTATTAATATTTATTGAAATTTTGATTTACTAGATATATCTCTTTGATTTCTAAGTAGGAGTAAAATAATTTTAAAATTGTAAAATTTATTGCCTAGTTTTTACATTCCACAAACTGGACTTATATTGAGATTTTAGTTAATTTTTCTAATTTAAACACATATTAAAAATCAGTCTCATGTATTAGGGACTAGAATAAAGGAGGTTAAGAGCTTATAATCCAGTGTTAATCTTGATTTGGAGCTATTTTATTTATAAAGGTTCTTAATTTTAAGTTTTTTCTTACTGCTAGTAAGACTTATTTATATCTTTCCCCTTATATTTAATTCTCATTAAAGCTTTAGTGTTAATTTAAGTAAGAGCCATCTGAAGACTAATTTTAAGTCTTCAATTATTTGTATTTCTCTATACATACCAAGTTTATTTTTAATATATGTATTTTGTTTGGAATAATCAGACTCAAATTTTTTTCCCTGTAAAATATATTCTTTTATTTTATAGAGCTAAAGAAAAGTTTCTTATTAAGAAGTTACTAAATGACTAATTCATATTTAAGCCTTCTAGTGAAAGATTACAATCCTATCTATAAGAAGTCAGCTATCAATTTTTAGATTAATAACCTAAGTAAATTTTTTATAGATCATAGGAGAAATTAGCTTTCTTCTCAGATTACATTTAAGGAAATAAATATAAAATTTTTTCTTCTTTTTATCCATTTTCTGGAAATTCAAAATAGTTCTAGCTATCTTAATTATAAGGTAGCCATGCTTTAACTCTATTTAATCATAACTAGGTATTTTCTTTAGATTTTTTATGAAATATTCTCTACTTCATAATTAGTTAATTTTAATATTTTATAAAGGTGCTGTATAGTAAAATAATTGCAACTCATAATAAAAATCTTAAAATAGAAAAGTTTTAAATACATAAATGAATATATTCATTAAATGAGTTACTAGTAAATGTAGTGAAACATTATATCCTATAATTAGATCTCTCTTTTTTCTATTATTAAGCTTAGTCACTTATATTAATAAAGCCTTATCTCCCTTTCATTTTTATTCTATTGGATCTTTTTTTATTAGATATAGCCTTATAAATTAATAACTTTCTTTTTTATAGAAGTAAGTGGAATCTTGAAAATATTGATAAATTTGAAAGAAAAATAGGGAAGGTTATCTGTATTGATAACTTACTCTAAATATAAAGATGCTAAGTAAATGATCTAAGCTTTAATTAATAATTACCTCTATATTAAAGTTAATGAATTTAACTCCCTAATCCATCAATCATTAAAATAGAAATAATTTAGAGATACAATCTCTAAATTATATCTTTTAAATAAGTTTATTAATACATAAATATTAGGCTAAATTGATAAAGGAATTAAGAGTATTTAAATACTTAAGCAAAGTTTATAATTAGATAATTAGTAATAGAAGGATTAGTGATTTGGTATAATTATTTTTAGCAAATGAGCTATTAATTAAATAATAAAAAGCTTGAATGTACTAAATGAAGGTAATATTATCATTCAAATAGGAAGAAATTTAATATCGAGAGAAAAACTTTTTAATTTTACCACTTTAATTCATTTAAGGTTATATATCAATTTTATTTTACTATATGTAATGCCTAAAGAGATTAGATTTTAATGAAATTTTATAACTTAAAATTATTGAAATTAAAACTTTTTGCCTATTTTATTTTATCCTTTAGTATGGTTAGTTAGATTTAAGAATTTTAGTAATTAAAAATTATAAATAATAAAACTAAAAGCAATTTATATTTAAAGAGACATTTGAGAATTTAAATGAAAATAGTTAACTTGCAATAAACCAAAAGTTATCTTTTGATAAAATTATGAGGATGAGCCTGTATTAGTTCTATTAATTTATGATATAATCCTTTTTAAATTTAAAATATTTGATTATTTTTGCATCATAGAAGAAAAAATCAAGCAGAAACAGGTTTGCTGTAATATGCTTTATTTAAAAAAAATGTAATATTTGCTTGGTTTTTGCCTGAATCATTCAATTATGAATCTCATTCTTTATAAGTATAAATTGTGCCTTAGTTTTTTTTGAAAAATTTATTTATTTTTAATTTTTGGATTTATCATTAATTTAATGATAAAGACTCTCAGATTGACTTTTTTTCCTCAGTCTAATACAAAATTTGAAAACATATATTTAGTTTCCGAATATTTTTCATTACTAGCTTTGTTTAAATTTAAGCATTCGGCTTAATCTTTTTCTTCTCCTTTTTATAATATAACAAATTTAGTTTATTAGATATGATGGAGTTGGTGAATCTGAATATTTTTTTCGTTCTTGGATTTTTCTTAGCCTTTCGATTGCTTAATAATCTTTTTCAGGCTTAGTTTTAGTTTTTAAATTTTATTAGCTTCATTAATAGTAATAATTTCATCCCTTAATATTTACAAAGTAGTCTATTTTGAATAATTTAAAATACTTGCTCTAAATTATTATAAGATGCTTAAAATCTTTTCAGATTGCATATGCACTGTCTTGATAATATAATCTTTGCAATATCTCTTTTTATGAATATCTGTTAAATTTAAATAACTTTTTATTGCTTCTTTCATCTCAATAATACGTTTATTCAGAATTGCTTCTTTTATCTATAAATAAATTTTATTCTATTTTTTGTTGTTAAATCACTTTTAGATTATACGTCTTAGTTCCTTTTAGATTAGTTCATACTGCTATTGAAAAGCTTATTTATTTAAATTATGCATATATTTTTCATCAAAGCCTTCTTGATCTTTTTGATTCTTTTCCTGCTAAAATTTCTTTTATCATTTTAAAACTGCAAATAAAAAAATTAAAGCTTTATCTAGTTAATTAATCTTCTAATTTGTAACTTTAAATTTCTCCAATATTTAGAGGATATTTAATAGATTTATAGATTTGCTTTGATACTTACACATTTGCTTTTATACTTAAAATTATTTAACTTATAAAGTTATCTACAATCTCACACCTTAAGGAAAAGTTTCAATCAAATCTCTTTCTTTTTTATTATTAGAGTAAAAATATTTTGCTGGATACTTTTCGAAATTTTATCATTAATAATCTTTTTTAAATAATTTGCGTAAATTTGCAATTAGATTAAATAAAATATCTTAATAACCAAATAAAGTTTTAGGTGTAAAAATAAGAGAAAATAGATTAAAAAAAATGAAGCAAAAAAAACTTAAATTTATTCTTTATTTTAAAATTTTTCTGTATAAGTTAAGGAAATTTAAGTTCTAAATTTCTTAAATAAGGAAGATTAAATAGTCAAATATATCAAATTTTAAGTTAAATTAACTAAGATTCTTTTAACTAGAACTAATGATATTATTTCTGAAGACCAGTGAGAAGAAAGAAAATAGTTAAATTATTATGGATATAAAGTACTAAATATTATACCCAATGCTCAGTAATAGTGGATACAGTTAATCATAATTACCTATATACAAAAATATTGATCTGTCTTAGGAAAATAACCTTGGCATAAAGCGTTAGTAAAATTTTAATTAATTAATTTATTTATTTATTTATTTATTTATTTATTTATTTATTTATATAGAAATAAAATCTAAAATTAAAAAAACTTAAAATACTAGTGTGATACATAGTTTTTATTATAGAGGAATAGATGAATAATCAGATAATATTTTTTAAAAGAAAAGCAAGAACTTGGATTCAAAAATTTATAGAAGTAAAATAAGTTATTTTTATTTAATGAGTCATATTGTTAATATTAAATTTAAAGAAGTTGCTTAATTTTCTAACCATAGAAAAATAAAAGTTGTAATAATGTTACAAGAATAACCATAATTTAAAAAATAGATAATTTTAATTATATTATTAAAAAAGTATGAAAATTCAAAGCTAATTGAAAAACGAAATATATGAAATTGCAAATATTAAAAATCGATGAAAGTAAAAGAAAAAATTTAGTAGCAGTACAACTAATATCTGCAGGAATAAAAACTAATTAATAATCAAATCAAATTATTTTTTGATAAATGCATAAAATGCTTAAAAAAGGCAATTATTTATTTCATAAAAGAAACTATGTCTATTTGATAAATTAATATGATAAGCAGATCATTTAGTATTGCATTCTTCAAGATTAAAATTCATTAAATTAACATTTTAATAATTTTAAATACTTATATATTCATTACATACATAATAAAAAAAAAGCAAGCATAAAAAATAAAAAATAGTTAATAATTATTAATTTTTTATAATAATGATTTGATATTTAACTAAAATAGGAATTAAAAAATATTTAATTATCAAATTAGATATTAATATTTAATAAATAAAGTTTAATATTTATTTTTTATTTTTTATAATTTAAAAATAAAAATGAAATAAAATTGAAGCCGTATTATTCGAATTAAATTTATATAAATTATTGAGAAAATATCTTAAATCCTAATTAAGTTTCTTTAGACATAATGATTTTTTAATGAAGTTCCTAAAATGATAAAAGATTTATGATTTTGGGAGTTAAATCATAAGCTATTTCGAAATAAATTTTAATTTAATTTTAGATAAATGATAAAATAACTAGCTGTAAAATTATAAAAATAAAGTATTATATTTTTTTAAATTTCTTAAAAGGTTTATAGATGCTTTAATTCAAATTCAAGTGAGAAAATTTAAAAAATTTATAGCGAAATAAAAATAATTTTAAAATAAAATTAAAGATATTCTATTATTTTTTAAATTAATTTCGCTAAGCGAATTAAAAAATGAAATGAAATGAAATTATCGAAATTAAGAAGTTACTAGTCTTAATTTTAAAATTTAAAAATATGAAAAATACTATTTATGGATTTTTTAAATCATATTTTTAAATAAATTAATTAACTAATATATTATAAAAATTATTGAACATTTTAAGTATTAATACAAAAAAAAATTGACTTTTATATTTATAAATATCCAAGATTAAATATGCAATAATTATAGTCTTAAAATATAAAATATTAATATATTATCGTAAAGAAATAAATAAATTATCTTTAAAGAAAATTAAATATAAAATGATAAAAATCAAAATAAAAAAAACTGAGAATTTAAATGTTAAAAATATAATTAAATAATTTCTCGATGCATCAAAAAAAATATTAAAATATATTAATTTTTAATCAAGTGAAAGCATAAATGAAAAAATAAAGTTTGAATAAGAAAATAATATTTAAAAAGCTTCAAAAACGTTTATTTTATAATATAATATTTAATCTTTCTAATAATTATTTTATGAAATTTTTATTAATGTTAAGAAATGTTTTGCGAAATTTCAAAAGTAAAATTAATTTATATAAATGAAAAATTTTATTCTTTTTTTATTTTAATTTTATGTATTTGGAAAAATAAAATTTTGTTAAATAATAATTTAAAATAAAAAAAATTTAAATTATGTTTAAAATTTAATTAATTATAAAAAAGGAAAATAAAGCGTAAACATAAATGACAGTTATTTGTATGTAGACTATCGATTATTTATTTTTATAGAAATTGAAGGTAATTAATTGTAATTTTAATTTTTTTCAAATTCTTTAAAAATTCATTATTTTCATCGTGGTTGCAAAAATATAAAAATTTTTTAATTTTTATATTTCAAAATTAAAAAATTTAAATATTAAAAACAACATTTTGCGAACATTTTTAGTTTTAATTTTTTCATTATATTAGCTCTAAAGGATTTCCAAATATTGATTAAAATAAATTTTTTTTTAATAATATTTTAAAATATTAGAATATATTAAAGATTGAATTTTATAGTTTTTTTTTTTAAATCCTTTTATATATTTAGGATAAATAATAGTTCATTAATTTTTCAAAATATTAAATTCATTTTTTTTAATAGTTAAAGCTTTCATTTTTTTATGAATTTTAATGTTTTTTTAAATTAATTTTTTTTTAATTAAGAGGCCAAAAATGTATAAAAAAGATTAAAAATATATAATTATAAATTATAATTTATAAATATTTAAATTAATATAAAATAATATTTATCTATTTTGTTATTGATTAAAGTTAAATTTAATACGCAATATAAGTTTCTAAGTAAAAATAGTTTGAAAATATGATAAAAAAGATAGTTTTTATTAAATTCTGTTATTTTTTAGTATTAAAAGAATAATGTTTTATGTATTAATAAATGGAATCTAGCGTCAATGAGGATTTCGTTATTTCAAATTAAGATTTGAAGAAAGGAAAAGAATTAGCAAGTGGTGCATGTGGAACTGTTTATGAAGGAAAATGGCTTGGAAATGCAAAAGTAGCAATAAAATAGTTGTTTATTAAAACTACATCTGAGAGTACGAGAAAGGAGTTTGAATAAGAATTTTCGCTTTTGAGAATGTTAAGGCATCCCAATGTGATATTATTGTATGGATATTGTCCTGATCCATTGAGTTTGGTGATGGAGTTGATGTAGTAATCATTGTATGATTATTTGAAGAGTGTTGAGGTGATACCTTGGAAACTAAGATATCAAATTGGTTTAGATATAGCTAATGGTTTACATTATATACACAAGAAAGACATAATCCACAGGGATCTTAAGAGTTGCAATATATTGCTGGATGGGAATCACGTAGCCATGATATCGGACTTCGGATTTTCAAAGATAAAAAAAGAATCGAAGGCGATGAGTACTTAGACAAGAGTAGGAACAGTGCGATGGATGGCGCCTGAGTTGCTTAGTATTAGGCCTAGGTATAGCAAATAATCGGACATTTATGCTTTAGGGATGGTTTTATGGGAGTTAGCAGCAAGAGTGCTGCCGTTTGAGGAAGCAGAGAATGAGCTTATAATATAGGCCATTAAAAATTCTGAAAGAGAGGAGATACCAATTGATTGTCCAGAAAGTTTTGCCTAAGTAATAAAAAGATGTTGGGAACAGGAGCCTAAGAATAGAATGGACATAGAAGTTATAAAAAAAATATTAAATGAAAATATCGAAGTTGAAGACTAGCAAAATTCTTAACAAGTTTAGCCAAATTAAGCGAAGACTGGAGAAAAAAATCTAAATTTAGTAAAAAAAGGAAGCAAAGAAGAATTGCAGTAGGTTATTAAAGAGGAAAATAAGGTTTAAGAAAAGTCGATAGTTTAACTTACAGAAGAAATTTGCTAAGTAAATATTCTATCGATTGAAGAATTATCTTAGTTTTTGGCTAAATTATCATCGCAAAATATTACTTTAGAATTTTTGTTACAAAGCGAGTTAAACAAGATAAGTTTAACTGACAAGACGAGTTTACTGTTATAGTTAAGTAAATTTAGAAATGAAGCAACTGCTTAGAGTTTGTTATAGATTATAAGAGTATCCAAAAATCAGTCAAAGATCTAATAAGCTGCTTCAAACACCCTAACAATGCTTAACTTTATGAACTTCACTTTCGCAAATTAAAATCTCCAAAACATCGACTTAACAAACTCAGACATCTCTGACACCACCTTCACTTCATGTAATTTCTCCAACTCAAACCTAACATCAACCAACTTTCGTAACACCAAGTTCATCAACTGCGACCTCTCAAACGCTAACCTCTCATCAATCATAACTGAACACCCACATATATTCACTGGACACTCAAATGTTGTCACATCGGTTGCCATCTCCTCAGACGCTAACTTAATAGTATCTGGATCATATGACTCTACTCTAAGACTCTACAACATAGCCACAGGTACCTGTAAGACCATGAGTGGTCACACAGATTATGTATGATCTGTGGCTATATCCAGTGATTCAGAGTTCATCGTATCGGGAAGTACTGATGAGACGGTGAGACTATGGGACGTCAAGACAGGTACCTGTAAGACCATGAGTGGTCACACTAGTTATGTATATGATTTGGCTATATCCAGTGATTCAGAGTTCATCGTATCGGGAAGTACTGATGAGACGGTGAGACTATGGGACGTCAAGACAGGTACCTGTAAGACCATGAGTGGTCACACTAGTTCTGTATATGCTGTGGCTATATCCAGTGATTCCGATTTCATCGTATCGGGAAGTTATGATAATACGGTGAGACTATGGGACGTCAAGACAGGTACCTGTAAGACCATGAGTGGTCACACTAGTTATGTAAGATCTGTGGCTATATCCAGTGATTCAGAGTTCATCGTATCGGGAAGTTATGATAATACGGTGAGACTATGGAGCTCAAGAACATAATAATGTACAAAGGTCTTATAGGGTCACACCTCTTATGTCACTTCGGTAATATTCTCGAATAACAACAAATATATCTTATCTGGATCTAAGGACAAGTCAATAAGAATATGAAATATCGATAATGGATAGTGTGAATGTGTACTATAGGGTCATACGGACAATGTGGGTAGTTTATCATTATCTAGTGACAACAATTGGTTAGTATCAAGCAATGGAAGTTTCTGATATGATCCAAATAAATCAAAAGACTACAACATTCGAAGATGGAATATAGGAAGGATATTGAATGGAGTAGATACAACTAACTAATAATAGGTAAGTTTGAATCTACCAACAATTATTTAGGTTGACTGGAACAAAGTATATGCTGACTATGGATTAAGATTTTAGAATTGCGTAATGGCGAATACTACAATGAGTGTAGAGGACAAGTAGAGATTTATTAAGTGATCTATTAGGAGTTAAATTTCTTAAACTATTTAATTTTTACATTTAAGAATTTAAAATTGTTAAGTCTATATCCTAATTATTTATGTTCTTCTTAATATCATATTTACAATTAAATTTAAAAAATTTTAAAGTTCGTAATTTTTCCTAAGTCTTTTTTTTCTGAACTTAGTTATTTTTATTATTATTTGTTTAATTTAATTTTAAAATCAAGTGTTACAATAGCTAATAAATTATCGAGTGTTAGAAATTTTTTTGAGGTATGTACTAGAGATAAAAAATTTTAAATTTTCCAGTGTTGGAAAATTTTTCGAGCTATTTATTAAAGTTAAAAAGTTTTAAATTTTAAAGTGTTACGAAATTTTTTTGAGGTATGTACTAGAGATAAAAAGTTTTAATTTTTCCGTTGTTAGAAAAATTTTTGAGGTATATACTCAGTTAAATTATTTTAATTCTCTAGTGTAAGAAATTTTTTTTGAGTTATGTACTAGAGCTATAAATTTTTTTAATTTTATATTATAGTCTTAGAATTTTGTTTGAGTTACGTGATAGCGCAAAGTTTTTTTTAAATTTGCTATAAAATTTAATTGCGTTTGTTATAATTTTTAAGTTGCAAAATGTAATTTTCCAATAGGAAAAATGTAGAATACTATATTTGAATGATAACAGATTAAATTTGCATGAGTTATAAGCCCTGAAATCGTGAAAAACGTCAAAGCCTTTTTTTGCTCAGCGTTTTACACTATAGGGCTGAGTTGGGACGGAACAAGCTGGGGGATTTCGGGATAAGTAGAGGGTCAAAAAGGAATAATTTTTTTAAGAAAAAGTTTTAAAACAAAAAAGGTTTTTGGAAAAAAAATGGGAATAAAAAAATGAAGACTATTTTTTTTGATTTTGGTTTTGAATTTTTTGAATTATGGTTTTGAAATTTTTTGATTTAGGTTTGAAAATTTTTGATTTAGGTTTGAAAATTTTTGATTTAGGTTTGAAAATTTTTGATTTGGGTTTGAAAGTTTTGATATTGGATTTGAAAACTTTCGATTTTGTATTTTGTATTTTGGCTTTGAAGATTTAAGTTTTGGTTTTTTTTTATTTAAAAATTTTCGATTTTGGTGATAAAAATTTTAAGAATTGGGTTTTGGTATTTTTTTTGATTTTTAGAGCTAAATGAAAGGCGAATAAGAGTATTTAAAGCATTAAATCGTGAAAAATTTAATTTTGTTTTTTTGCTCAGCTTTTTACACTACAAGACTTTTTTCGGACGGAACAAACTGGGGGGAATCGGGATAGATAAAGGTCAGAAAGGAACAATCTTTCTAAAAAAAGTTTCAAAATATAAAAGGGTTTTGAGAAAAAATGGGATTAAAAAAGATAAAGGATATAATTTTTGATTTTGGTTTCGGAATGTTTTGATTTTGGGTTGTGCTAATTTTTTTTTGAATAGGTTTGTGATAATTTTTTTAATTTTTTGGTAATGAAAATTTTTTTGATTTTTAGAGTTAATAAAAGTAGAAAAAAGAACTTGAAATACAAAAAAAAAAAAAAAAAAAACTACTAAGAAGAAATATTGAAAAATAATGATAAAATAAATAAATCAAAAATATGCTAAGAAAAGTAAGAAATTATAATTAAAAAGATGGTGGAATTTGAGATTGACCTTCTGAATCATACTTTCCGGTTTTACGGATAGGAACAAGTTCCTTTACTGAAAAGAGAAAGTCACTGGTCAAAGTCACCTTTGCAAGGGAACGCCCTCTTCTTGATTATCCACTCCTGGTAGGGGCTTGAAACCTGGCTATCAATATCGATGGAGTTCCCTAGCAGCTGCTTTTCGAAAGCAACAGGATATCCACGATATCACTTGAAGGCAGTGTCAGGATCGTAAAATGCAAGAAGTTGCAGTCCTAAACTCATTAAGCTAAAAATAAATAAGAAGAAAAGTAAAAAATATTTTTTGCAAAATGATAAAAGAAAAAAAGAATTAAAAGTAAATTTTAATTATAAATATAAAAGTTAAAATAAAACAAAAGTCCAAAAAACAAGAATATATTTAAGTGAAATTAAGAAAAATAAAGAAAAAAAAGTGTTAAAAATAAGATGATCAGAGAAATTAAATAAATGAGAAGTAAAGTAAGAAAAGAAGATAGAATTTAATTTAAAGTAATATGATTTACGAAGTATTGAGAATTTAGAAAAGTGAAGAAGTAAAGTAAGAAAAGAAGATAGAATTTCAGTTTTAAGGAATATGCTTTGTGAAGTAATAAGTATTTAGAAAAGTGAAGAAGTAAAGTAAGAAAAGAAGATAGAATTTCAGTTTTAAGGAGTATGAATTGAGAAGTAATAAGTATTTAGAAAAGTGAAGAAGTAAAGTAAGAAAAGAAGATAGAATTTCAGTTTTAAGGAGTATGCTTTGAGAAGTAATAAGTATTTAGAAAAGTGAAGAAGTAAAGTAAGAAAAGAAGATAGGATTAAGTTTTAAGTAGTATGCTTTGAGAAGTAATAAGTATTTAGAAAAGTGAAGAAGTAGAGCAAGAAAAGAAGATATAATTTCAGTTTTAAGGAGTATGCTTTGAGAAGTAATAAGTATTTAGAAAAGTGAAGAAGTAAAGTAAGAAAAGAAGATAGAATTTCAGTTTTAAGGAGTATGCTTTGAGAAGTAATAAGTATTTAGAAAAGTGAAGAAGTAGAGCAAGAAAAGAAGATATAATTTCAGTTTTAAGGAGTATGAATTGAGAAGTAATAAGTATTTAGAAAAGTGAAGAAGTAAAGTAAGAAAAGAAGATAGAATTTCAGTTTTAAGGAGTATGCTTTGAGAAGTAATAAGTATTTAGAAAAGTGAAGAAGTAAAGTAAGAAAAGAAGATAGGATTAAGTTTTAAGGAATATGCTTTGAGAAGTAATAAGTATTTAGAAAAGTGAAGAAGTAAAGTAAGAAAAGAAGATAGAATTTCAGTTTTAAGGAGTATGCTTTGAGAAGTAATAAGTATTTAGAAAAGTGAAGAAGTAAAGTAAGAAAAGAAGATAGGATTAAGTTTTAAGGAATATGCTTTGAGAAGTAATAAGTATTTAGAAAAGTGAAGAAGTAGAGAAGAAAAGAAGATAGAATTTCAGTTTTAAGGAGTATGCTTTGAGAAGTAATAAGTATTTAGAAAAGTGAAGAAGTAAAGTAAGAAAAGAAGATAGAATTTCAGTTTTAATGAGTATGCTTTGAGAAGTAATAAGTATTTAGAAAAGTGAAGAAGTAAAGTAAGAAAAGAAGATAGAATTTCAGTTTTAAGGAGTATGCTTTGAGAAGTAATAAGTATTTAGAAAAGTGAAGAAGTAAAGTAAGAAAAGAAGATAGAATTTCAGTTTTAAGGAGTATGCTTTGAGAAGTAATAAGTATTTAGAAAAGTGAAGAAGTAAAGTAAGAAAAGAAGATAGAATTTCAGTTTTAAGGAGTATGCTTTGAGAAGTAATAAGTATTTAGAAAAGTGAAGAAGTAAAGTAAGAAAAGAAGATAGAATTTCAGTTTTAAGGAATATGCTTTGAGAAGTAATAAGTATTTAGAAAAGTGAAGAAGTAAAGTAAGAAAAGAAGATAGGATTAAGTTTTAAGGAGTATGCTTTGAGAAGTAATAAGTATTTAGAAAAGTGAAGAAGTAAAGTAAGAAAAGAAGATAGAATTTCAGTTTTAAGGAGTATGCTTTGAGAAGTAATAAGTATTTGTAAAAGTGAAGAAGTAAAGTAAGAAAAGAAGATAGGATTAAGTTTTAAGGAATATGAATTGAGAAGTAATAAGTATTTGTAAAAGTGAAGAAGTAAAGTAAGAAAAGAAGATAGGATTAAGTTTTAAGGAATATGCTTTGAGAAGTAATAAGTATTTAGAAAAGTGAAGAAGTAAAGTAAGAAAAGAAGATAGAATTTCAGTTTTAAGGAATATGAATTGAGAAGTAATAAGTATTTAGAAAAGTGAAGAAGTAAAGTAAGAAAAGAAGATAGAATTTCAGTTTTAAGGAGTATGCTTTGAGAAGTAATAAGTATTTAGAAAAGTGAAGAAGTAAAGTAAGAAAAGAAGATAGAATTTCAGTTTTAAGGAGTATGCTTTGAGAAGTAATAAGTATTTAGAAAAGTGAAGAAGTAGAGCAAGAAAAGAAGATATAATTTCAGTTTTAAGGAGTATGCTTTGTGAAGTAATAAGTATTTATAAAAGTGAAGAATTAAAGTAAGAAAAGAATATAGGATTAAGTTTTAAGGAGTATGCTTTGAGAAGTAATAAGTATTTAGAAAAGTGAAGAAGTAATGTAAGAAAAGAAGATAGGATTAAGTTTTAAGGAGTATGCTTTGAGAAGTAATAAGTATTTAGAAAAGTGAAGAAGTAGAGCAAGAAAAGAAGATAGAATTTCAGTTTTAAGGAGTATGCTTTGAGAAGTAATAAGTATTTAGAAAAGTGAAGAAGTAAAGTAAGAAAAGAAGATAGAATTTCAGTTTTAAGGAGTATGCTTTGAGAAGTAATAAGTATTTGAAAAGTGATGAAGTAAAGTAAGAAAAGAAGATAGGATTAAGTTTTAAGGAATATGCTTTGAGAAGTAATAAGTATTTAGAAAAGTGAAGAAGTAAAGTAAGAAAAGAAGATAGAATTTCAGTTTTAAGGAGTATGCTTTGTGAAG